>JAHQIW010006168.1:0-47037 GCA_019055375.1 Parelaphostrongylus tenuis
TGCACCGTGTACCCAACCATAGAGACAAATAGTTCTGTCGGCCGAGGGAGAACTTCGAAGAATCTGCGAAGAATGACAAAAAATTAGCAACCGTAAACGTCCCGTATAACAAACAGATAAGACATTTACTTCAATTCGAAACACTTCCTGCCTTCATAACAAATATTACTTCATATAAAGCGATTAAATGCGCGCGACTGAAGATAGGACCTAGAGATATCCACCAATAGATGCGAATTCTACTTTTTTTAAATGCAGTGCGGCCTTGGTATGCCAGCTGTTAAAAGGTGTAAGTAACACACGCATTGAAATGCGTTGCATGTACGCTTTGAAATCAGCGCGTAAATAACGAATGTATTTGCTACTTAAAAACTGTTCGCTTTCTTTAGTTGTCCATCGTTTTTCGATAAACTATTGTATGACATTCCGAAAATGATGACCGCACGGAAAAGATTTTGCTCCATTGCTTTACTGATGTGGTAAAGTAGTGTCAACAGCGAGAAGTAGATAAATCAACTTGATAAATTTGAAAGAAATTGAGCGTCAAAGGGGAAACCGTAGAGCGCAATATATACTGAAGCATACGCCTTATACTTATTTATAAGCCATGCATGTTATCTGGTATGGGGCACTTATAAAGTGTGCTATACAGCCTTGCACAGCCTCCATAAAATTGACGATGCCTGCCAAGAGCAATCGAGCGTACAACACTGCCCAATCAGTGATCGTATCACCTAATAGCGCGTGTAAATACTACGTCTGCGCCTTCTCTATGCAAGGGACTGGGTTCACACCGAGAGAATTGGCCAATACGATGGGCACTTTACTAGTGGCGAGGCTGTGCAAGACCAAAACACGTGTATGACCCTGCATAGGTGCTCCTAACAGACCACATGCATGGCTCAAAAATACTATAAAGCATATTGAAATTTGAGGTTGGTCTGAAAAAACACTCGAAGCGAAAAGTGTAAGAGCATAACTGGACATTAAACGCTATATATTCACTTTGACATGAACACATACCTCAATATCGGTAATATCCTCATAGCGATCACACAGTATATACGGATGCGAGTCCCTCCATACTAAAGGGCGGAACTTGATAACCGATATGAAACGTACAAGATTGTGTATCTCGTTCTTCTTATATTCATTATGAACCATTCCAGTAAGGTAAAATAATTTTGCGCCCTGAAAATGTCAAAACATGATTTGAAGAAACTAAACCAAACAAAACTATGGATGACAAGAAGAACGATGAAGACGACGTACCTGATAAATCTCAGTCCAGAACCGATGCTTCATAACCTTCTTCACTTTGTTAACCTAAAAATAATTATATCCAACAATATCTGCTTTACTTGAACAACTGACGTTACGGCGGATTCTGTCTCCTTGAGAGCTTGTAGAAAGCGGTGAGAGTGTAAAGAAAGTTGCCTAGTTCTCAAAACGACTAAAATCTGGGTTTGGTGACTATTTCTATAGAAGTAAATGAGGGCTTCCGCTAACCGATTGCAAAGAACCTGATCTTTCCAGACCCTGAGGAAGGCGAGACTCGTCAAAAATCAGCTGTTCAAGAAAAATTTGATTGCAAATACCTCATTCATACTGGCTAGGTTTATGAAAAAAAGGCAACTAACGCTCCTTTACATGACCGATCTTTAGTAGCAGTACGATACACCTATAGAGTCGCAATGTTGAGCGATATGCAAGAGGTTGAACACCGGATGGGAATCGAACCCACATCTTATCCTTTCGACGATAAGCTACTACCATTATTGAGGCACCTCCTTCGCTACCACACTTTCTGCAATACCGGCTGATATCACACGGCTGATAAGAAGTAGTTAAATGAAAGAATTCTTGTTGAATTCATATTCCGATATCTGTCAGCACAACTGGGCTGAATAGCGATATGTGCTCTCTAAGCCAAAACCGTTGATGCCTAACTGCTGACATTCCGATATATTGCATAGCATAGAGGGTGGTAGCACAACACAAGATCCGATAGTGTAATAGGTTAGCACGCACTCTCGGGAAGGGAGAAGTGCGGGCTCGCTTCCCATCCGAGTTTGAACTTTTTTTGACTATCACTCAGCATTATTGAACTAGGAACTGTTGAACAACGCGTGACTAACAGATAGTTGGTCTTGGAAACAACTAAGTCGTATACTCTTTAGCAAGCTTGATAATTGAAATATGGCAATATAGTCCGAGAACCAATTTCGATGGTATACGTTGAAATACGAGTAAGCAAATAAATCCTCCATATGTGCTCGTGTTGTTGAAGATCTGTAGAAATTCTCTCCCACCTTCGAGATTCCTTTCAAGCAGTCCAAATGATTGAGAATTCCCAGCACACGTGGCATGCCATGGACTTGACAAATGTTCAAGAACTCGAATGTCTCCATTTCGAAACCATATGAGGCATCGACCATCAACAAGACCTGTGTAGATCAAGTGTACCCAACTTATGAACAGAGTGTTTACCTTACTGAGTTCAACTCACCAAGTCAGCAATCTTAGCAATATCGATCATATGGTTGATATCGTTTTTCACTTCAATGAACTGAACACGACGCTTCTTTCCCGTCACGATGGTCACAGGCCCTATGCATTAATATACTTAGTTGATTCATCGGACCATCAAATTACTTAGAAAAATTTCAATTATCCGAATTTCTGATCAATTGAAAAATCATCGAAAAGAAAACCAAATACCTTTCAATTCTTCAAAACCACTCTTCAGATAGTACTTCACCAGACCGCGAAGGAGAGTGGTCTTGCCAACCTGCAATGAAGCAATCATAACTCATTAACTGTCCTAGGTCTCAGACTAATGATTATGTTCAGAGCCTATAACTCCAGGCGGGAGTCGAACCAGCGTTTGACCCATACCGGGAACGCGCGCGATGCCACATCAACGAGGCCACCGCTTTGCTATCACCTTTCTTCGACGTAAACTATCTATAGGTGCTCACATCTGCGATGAGTCACGTCGAAGCAAGTATGGTGATAAATCGCAGGCTTTGGTGGTGTAGTGGTAGTACGCGACCCCGATAAGGGTGAAAAGCGTGTTCAACTCCCGCCGGGTCCAGGTATTCTACATACATTCAGCCGTCTTAGATATTTAACTATTACATCTCAAGAGTTCTGAAAGGCAGTTCAGTAAAAGAAAGGATTCATGTAGATTGTACTATTCAAAGTAAAACAAGCGCAAAATTAGTACATCTTCTTCAAAATCGATGACTGACGTTTTGGCAATTTCGCCTTCTTCAAAGCCATTTTGTCAGGTGTAAAACTCTTGGCAATCTCGAAAAAAAAGTGGAGTCTCCGAATTATTAGCAATGATTTTGAAGCTGATATAACAACTTAAAGATCTTTATATAAGAGAAGACATTTCGCTAGATATTTTACAGTCTTTCTTCCACATTTTAGACTTGGCAGAAGCCTCTCTTTCGATTCATTATGAAAAAAATTGGAACAAAATTGATCTGAGTTGAAGTTCCAAGCCTTACTTTGCTAGGTCCAACAATAGCAACAATGACTGGCGGAGGTACAACAGGTTTCCTGTCCATAAATAAGATATGCTTCTTTCGTTCATTGATATCAGCAGCTCTAAATCAGGCAGCTATAACAATCTTGGAGTGGGGAGAATCACCGGAAGCAAAGAAAAAAGGGTAAAGCTTTCAAGTATCGCTTGAGGTCATAGAATAACCTTACAATAATGCGCTAGCCCACCGATGTATCAAACCAGTGGTGCTATCCTCCCAGACAGGTCTGGTACTAATTCATCAACCCCGGAGGGATGAAAGGCCTGGTGATCGTTGAGCGTAGGGTCAAACCACCAACCATCAATGATCGAACATGTTTGTCGCAGAGCACCTCTAACCTCTGCTCCACAAGCGCTCTTATAGACAATAATAAGCCGTAAATAACTGTCCTCAATTATGAAAGTGAGAGTGATTACCACGGAGGTAAAGAGTCACCTTCTGATCGCTTTGCCAGCAGCCACTGCCGATTTGAACGTGAATGCCTTTGCATTGTTTCCTTTCACCTTAGTTCTTTCCTTTACTTTACTCATCTTTCCACCTGTCTTGTGAACTGGAAATGACGTCATTAGTTATATTCCGATCATGAGAGATCGGAAAGACAAATAGACAATTCGGCTTCCCTTAAAAGAGTTACACAACACAAACCTCGATGTTCCTTGTTCTTCTGACTCTCAAACGCATCAGTTGGAGCCATGATTTGGATAGAACCTATAATTTTTACTGATACTAGTTAAGGGTCGAGAAAGAAAGACTAATACACGTCCAAATATCACCAATTTACAGGAAACCTGTCTTTCAAAACAAAACTTGAGAGTTGACCCTTTCGAGACCGTGGATCCAGAGCTGGTTCATCTCTAAATGACAACTCTGGACGGTCTGCCCCTCCTCCACTGCATCTCTAACACTCAGTGGGTCCCGTCTAACAAAGGCGTGCTAAGGTTATGGATGCAGAGAGAGTGGAGCAGACCGTACGGGGTTGCTAATTAGAGATGCAGGGGCTGTGGGTTAATGGTCCCGAAAGGGTTAAAAAATTTCGCAAGAAGATAACAATACTTTAAAACATTTTAAATTAGTACATGAGCAGCTGAAAGAAAATTGGTGAAGCGGTTAAGAAAGTGATGCCCTGGTTCGAGCCCCTACCGCAGTACTTTTTGGCGGCCAATCAGTAAATCAGATGAATAGACCATGACCACCTATATTAAATTCTTTGCCACCGAAACAACTATTCTCTTGTGCTGACAGAACATACAGAAGGAAATTGTGAGTTCATAATTGACGTCCCTGGGTAACCAAAAGGTTTTTTCAACGAATTTGACACCCGATTCAAATGCCACGACAATCTCGTTGACTTACGGAGATCACGTTGCCCTTAGCTTTATAACGACAGCAAAGTTAATAATCGACTATTTTTCCCACAAACTGGTATTAACCCCTTGAGGATCACCCTTGATAGGGAGGCAGCGTCGAATCGCCGCCTGCAGCGGTACTCAGGCAGGTAGCATCTGCATGGGCGATCTATGAGCAGATGTAGCTTGCCTGCCTTGTCCCGAGACGCGACGCCGCCACCATAGCAACTGAGTGAAACGCGACGTAGCGCTTCGTACCTCGTGGTCCCCAAACGGTTAAGAAACATATAGAACTTCGCTGATCGTGCAACTTGATCTGGACGACCAGCGAAACGGAAAAAAAATTAGTCCAATATCAAATCGAAAAAAATCTGGAAAAAATTGGCAAAATATGGCTTTCATGATCGATGATCGTGAGACAAAGAAACGAATGGAAAAGGTGCTGAGTCGGCAATCTCACGAAACGGCCGTTCAAAAACCCAAGTTTATGGTTATGTCTAATACAGTAGGATAGGCAGGAAATTTACGTTGTAAAGTTTACTCATCTGAATGTGAAATTTACGTGAATAAAAAGAATGGCTGAGGGAAGAATAGGGCACGGGCTTCGATAATGTAATGGATAACACGTGAGCCTTCAAAAGTGGAATCGTGGATCCGAAGGTCAAATAAGGCTTCGAATTTGGCTCGTTTTTCAAGAAGAATATTCAATCCATTCGACTCTTGAGCAAGTCGTGGCGACATTGTTCCAATGATCTAAGGTGAATGCTGCCCATGAAGCACCCCAATTCTTTGCTCATGTGTAGTTTAAGGGAACGGTTCTTGACCGGCTGACTTCCGCGGACCCACTAGCTCAAACCCCCGTATACACAGTGTGGATCTGCGGAAGTCAAGCGGTTAAGCCGAGTAAGGGACTTTTATGGACCATAAAATTCAAATGAAGTTACCGAATATTTTGCTCATAGAGAGATGACCACACGATCCTCACTGCATAAATTCTGTGCAAACAATAAACTTCTGACACCATAATAGGAGCCTAAGTAGTGTAGTGGTGATACGCGCCACTGAAAATGGTCAGACGCAGGTTCGACTCCCGCGCGAGGTTCAAAATTCTGCATATCGCTAACGTTTTTTGATAACTCTGTTCTAAAAACCCCTAACGCAACGCATAATATATCAACTATCTAATAATTCAAGTGAGTGATGACAGTCTTGAATGATTCCCCTGTTGAAACTACCAACGGTGGCCGCTCTTGTATTGCACGGAGAGACCTGCATTTTTTCAAAATCAAGTTCTCCATTTTTACAATGTCAACAAGAAGATGATCAAAACCTCCTCTAGAGTAGAGGTAGAGGTCCCCCAATGAAATCGAGCCCAAACCGCCTAACTAGTAGAATATTCTCAGCAGCCTCCCCACACCGCCTTACTCGCAGAATTCGCTCCTTCGAGAAGTCGCAAGCCCATCATACCAGCAGAACCTCCTCAGAAGCGTCCCCAGACTGCCTTACTAACAGGATCTTATTGAAAGCATTTCCAGACCGCTTGTCAGTCGCCTTATCAGAAGCGTCTCCAGGTCGCCTTCCTGATCTCTTCTTGAGAAGCGTCCTCAACGCGATTACTACCAAAATCTCCTTCTTAGAATAGTCCCCAAAAAAGCCTCACTAGCAGAATCTCCCCATTAGAAGCGTCCCCAGACTGCCTTAGTAAGAGGATCTTATTCGAAGCGTCCCTAGACCGCCTCACTGATCTCTCCCTATGGAGCGTCCACAGACTACCTTAGCAACAAAACCTCCTTAGAAGTGTCTCTCGGCCACTTATCTAGCAGAACCACCTTCTTAGAAGCGTCCCAAGAATGCCTTAGTAAGAGGATCTTATTAAAAAAGTCCCTAAACCGCCTATGAAAAGCAACTTACTGATGGCGTCCTAAGACCACCTTACTGTTCTCTTCCTAAGAAGCGTCGGCGCCTTACTAACAAAGTCTCCTTAGAAGTACTCCTTGACCACTTTACCAGCAAAACCAGATACTTAGAAGCGTGCACAAAGTGCCTTACTAGTACGATCTCCTTATCAGAGGCGTCTTTACACCACCTTACTATCGAAATCTCTTTATAAGAAAAATACCCAAGGCATCTGATATCTTCCTAAAAAGAGTCCACACATCGCCTAGTAAGCAAGAACTCTTCAAAAGCGTCCCTAGATCGTCTCAGTCATGGTGAGTTGTTCGAAGCTCCTTTGCTCTCACCGTACAATTCCTAGGAGCATCCTCAGATTGCTTTACAAGCAAAAAAAATCCTCCTTGGAAGCGTTCTCAAACTACCTTAGCTACAGTTACTTGTTCAAAGCTCTTTTGCTCCCCAGGAACAATTTACACATACGCAAGTCTGAACCCAGGAACAGAAAAGTACATTCATGCGCACTTCTGTTCCTTTCTCACATCAGCGACTTGGCAACTCCATTCTTTCGATCAACTACCTTTTAACCCCTTGGAAATTACCGCTGATAGCATGCGGCGCAGCGTTGGTCGCTCGCGCGGCAGTAGAAAATAAACGGTACCTAAGCTTATATCGGGACACAACGCCGCCATTACACTAGCTGAGTGGGATGCGAACTCGCGGGGTTATAGAACATGAATAAGCGTGGTCTGTGCCAGACTTCGCGTTCACTACTTAAGATCGCGCTGCCTGAGCCTCGGTAAAAACTGCTCAGCTTATTACAGTGAGAGAGGTTCGTAACGTGTAGAAAAATGAACTCCAGACATTTTTCTCCATATACTTTATTTTGATCCGTCTAATTCTGTGGCCCTCTTTTTGGTTATTTTTGATTACTTATTTACTTATCTAGATACTTAGATGGTCCGTCACTAGTTGTGTGGGCCCCAGGACATATTTCAAATGGTAATTGCTGGTCGTGCATATGATATTCCTTGCTTTCCTGACGTGACCTTGCAAGGGCTTTCTCAGGACTTCATGATGAAGTTTCCAAGGATTGGGTTTCGGCGAGGGGTCTTCGGCCGGTTGCTATTTGATTCGGAGATGGTGTTAGGCCGAAATGAAAAGCAGAGGTTGGAAAGAAAATCAACCGACTGCTCAAGGGTGATGTAGAAAGCGAAAACCCGAATGTTTTCAATTACCTACAATAAATTTATTTATTAAATTTCCTTAGTGATTTACTAGCCTTTTCATCGTGTTTGATGTCATTCGAAAGCTCGTGATCTCGATATTCTGCATATGCAAGCCACCTTATTTTTTCTAGCAGTAGTGCTTCTTTTTACTTTAGAATAAATAGATGGGCTTTATACATCATTAACTTGGCAAAGCGTTTTTTTTAAAAAGGAACGTTACAGAGATCGGAAAAGTTGGCAATTGCTCGGAGCAATATTTGGGCTAGAAGGTCGATGAATTAGCATTGCCCTGACGCCTGTTTGATAAAGCGTCGCGGCCGAATTTGACGTGTTAATGCCGCCTTCACCAAATTTTTTGACCATCATTGTACAGTTCGTAGATCAAATGCTTTGCGAATGAGCGCTTCATACAGCTTAATGTCGCTTCGGTGGCAGAATGACCCAAGAGATTCATGCAAAAGACGTTCACAAATCTTAAACCCTGAAGCATTTATTCTAAGATAAAAGAAAATTCGATACACCTATGGGAATAACACGGTAGGCAAAAACTCGACCTCAGATAGGAGTTGAACCCGCGTTTCACCCATACCGGAGGCGCGTGCTACCCCTTCACGCCCAAGGCCACCGCCTACCCAACATTAATTCTTCAAAATCTCTTCAGCACTGATCTGTCTTAGAGATCTGCTTACTAGACCAAATCTGCTGAAGGTTGGTGGCGGCTGATGGCTATGATAGAGAGGTATTAAGAATAACTGGTGGGCAAACGGAGGCCTCTGTTATGTAGTGGTAGCACGCGCCTCCCGTATGGGTGAAACGCGGGTTCAACTCCCGCCTGAGGCCGGGTTTTTCTTCATCAATCAATTATCTTAGGTAGACTTTGAACACATGTACTGGCGCAAAAACTTAGGAAATTAAATTCAAGAAGTAGAGTGGCTCACATACTTAGAATTCTGAGATCACGAGCTTTCGAATCACGTCAAGCGCGGCAAATCAAGAAATTATTTTCTTGTACTTTGGCACTTTATTTGATCCGTTATCAAGGCTTTTTTTTTCACCTCACTGTGCGGATACCAGTACTTATAGCATTCAATCGTCTTCTTCTTAACGGTGTAGAATACTGATTGAGCGAATCTCCTTGCAATCTTGAGGATAGCTTGTCTGTGTTGTTCCATAAGGCATGGTTGTTGAGTGCCGGAGAGAGCTGGGGGAAGTGGGGCGGTGGTGCTCGCTCTACGTACGCCATGACGAGCACCACAACCACTCGGCTACGGCACCCACTAATTTATTGTAATTAAATAACAAAGAAAGCACAAAAATTAGTTGCCAACCTAATAGCAATATTATATGATAATTAAGTCAATAGCACTAGGCTGTCACAAAGAAACTTTATTCTTCTAGCATGTCGACGTCTTCGTCTTCTTTTCTAAGTCGTGATCAGAAAATATAGGTCAATTCAAGGAAGGGAAGGCTGTCCGAATGGCTAACGGTGCAGATTAAGAGGGAACAAAGTGCTAGTTCGGTCCGGCTACTCTACCACTTCTTGCAATCGATCGACGGACGCTTTTGGAAGGCCTTAATCCCCGAGGTACTCTAAGACTGCAGGGAGATTTCCAACAGCAATCTACGTCACCGATAAAAATGACGAAGTCGAAGAAACGACGTGAGAACCGCTC
Source organism: Parelaphostrongylus tenuis (assembly GCA_019055375.1). Lineage (NCBI taxonomy): Eukaryota > Metazoa > Nematoda > Chromadorea > Rhabditida > Metastrongylidae > Parelaphostrongylus > Parelaphostrongylus tenuis. The sequence continues at coordinate 9,693 of JAHQIW010006168.1, forward strand.
GCAGATCTTTGTGGACGGGGAACGCAAAGCCACGAGTCGAATCCAAGAAGTGCTGGGATCCGTCTCGAGAATTGCAACGATCGACCAGATCAATAAAATCGATAACTGAGGCACAAAAAATCGATATCAGTCAATATTCGAGAGGATCAACGGTCTACAAATTGCAAGTAGTACACTAGTTGAGGGAATATTTCCACGGGTCATCGATGACGATTAGAGCACGTTTCTTCATCAGCTCCTCCAGTTCAGTTAGGTCACCGATAATGATTAGAGCGCGTTTCTGCATCGACTGCTCCACTTCGGAGTAGGTCATCACCGATAACGATTAGGGCGCGTTTCTGCATTAACTGCTCCATTTCCGTGGGTCGCCAATGACGATTGGAGCGCGTTTAATTACTTTGATCACGTCGATTTTGTTCGGCGTTGTCCGAGGTGCCCTGGATTTCCCACGTTTCGATGGTCCCGAGGATGATTTTTTCGAGGAGTTTCTTTCCGGAATCAATTTTCTAATGTATAAACTCTTATATATCCGGTTGATTGCACCTGTGATGCGCACGAAGTGTCTTACAATTATTTTCGAAATTTTTTGCTAGTCTAGCCGGTCACTCTTTGGCCTTCGAATCTGTCGGAATCAACCGGGCCTCATGTCTTACCATCTGATTTTTATGTATTTATTCATTAATATGTTTTTTCTTTATTTTTTGAAGCACAGACGAAGCTCGAGACAGAAGACGAATGCATGACAGATCCCTCAAGCATCAGTCAACGCCGAGAGCTTCATCCTTTAGGCTTTTACTTTTTTGAGGCATTCTGACAGCATATTTCAGATCTTCCATGAGGCCTGTTATGACATCTATAGAGTGCTAGACACGTGTTTGACCCTGTCAGCCTCATCAGTAGCACGGCACCTTTCGGTTCAGTCAGATCCTTGTAGGGGATATACCCCTAAATAGAGGAATCGACGCTGAACTAGTTACACCCAACGTACGGTGAAAGGATCACCGTGGCGTTCTTCCAGAGCAATTGATTGTCAATTGTCGTATGCTTGGCTAGCGACTTTTACGCCAGTACGTATATATTTATGTATACCAACACTTTCAATCGACTATTTTGAGATCTCGCTTGAAAAGGCTTGAGACATGCTGTTTGGATGTATAAAATATGTTTTGAGCGAGGTCTCAGCAGTCGATTGAGATGGGTTGGTTATACATATGCATACGTAAATGTATATATGCATGCATATATTTATATATAGGTATATACACGTATATGTGCGTATATGTATAATGGTGTGGTAGCCGTAAGCCAGGTAAATGACAATCGGCAATCAATCACTCTGAAAGAACGCCACGATGTTTTTGTTACCTTGCGTGGAGTGTAAATAACTCGTTGTCGATTCCTTTATATGTAGAGGGTATGTCCCCTTACGACGAAGTTATTGAGCCGAAAGGTACCGTGCTACTGATGAGGTTGTAAGGCCGAAACACGTGTTCAGCACCTCATAGGTGCCAAAACAGGCCCATGAGAGGCTTGAGATATGATGCTTGGATCTAATCTTTATGGTTCTCGATGGTACTTGATAATAGATATTCATGTCCTCGCCGTGTTTACCTCGTTCTTGAGATTTTCTCTATAAATTGGGGATCACCACGTGGTTGATTAATAAGGCTTATTCGGCGAACGTCTAGACGTCTTCGTCCTCTTCAGAGCCGACGGTTCGAATCGATCGTCCCCTACAGTCGTTTTTCCTCCCTGTGGATTCGAGTCTTCTTTGGTCTTCGGCTCGAATCTTTTCTCGTTCATCGTCGGTGGGCATCGTTCAAATGAAGAACCGGTAGTTCCTATTGGATTACAAATGATGTGGCTGGAGGGGCATTACGATGCGAAAAGGATGGACACCGGTTCAATCCCTCGCTCAAAGCTAGCCAATTACTCCATTCCTAGGCAAATCAGTGCCAGGGCTATTGATAACGCTTAAACCCTGATCGGTGTGTCGATAGGCCACAAAAGATGAAACTAGGTAGAACTTCCACTCAGTCAACGTACGATGAACCGGTAGTTCTAACTGGGCTAGCTAGACTGGGTTCGATAACCGTATCAGCTCCAATGGAGGAGCTGGTTAGTTTCGGGCGAGGGATTGAACCATCGACTGTTCTCTAGGCATATCATTGACGGCTGATTGCTAACAGATCGATGATATAATTGTGTAGAAGAAAGAGTGATGGCAGAACGAGCGCCGATAGTGCAACAGTTAGGACCGTCATCGGAAGGAAAGAAATGGAGGTTCGAATCCCGTCCGACGTTCAGAGGTTTGCGCATCACTCAACATTAGTGGATATGTATTCGTATGATTATGCCACCGCTAAAGGGTTTGAATGAGAGAAAAATTCTCGTTGATTATACAGTCTACGATGCCCAGAAGATTCATATATGACGCATCTTTCAGAGTTGTCGCAACGCCAGTCATCTTAGCCCCAAAAGTTTGCAAGCTTCCGTTATTCAAGCCTTGCACTCCTGCAAGTGGAGTGCGAGTTGCTCTTTTTTGGCCCTGATCTTTGGAAGTTACTCTAGTCTAACGCAGTCGGTCATACTTCTTTATTGATTAAACCCCATCCCGAGGTTATGGAGAGCCTCTTATGTCCCGCTAAGCTCGCGAAATTTTCATCCTCCTCAGTGCCGATGATCCAAGTCGGTCGTTCTACAGTCGTTTGTCCTCGCTGTGGGTATTCGTCTCTATTTCCCCTCAGTAGAACCTTCTTTTCGGTGAACCATCGCTTAAATGAAGAACCTCACTCGACACTAAACGTGTACATATACATATACGTGTATATATACACATGCATATGCATATATACACGTATATGTATGTATACATAAGCATATATATACGTGTGTATGTACATATATATGTATATACATATCTACTGTGCATATATGCAAGGGCGCCGCGGCTAAGCGCTATAATTCGCGTCGCGACGCGCGAGGCCGCACTTCCCCCCCTCTCCGCCCCATCCCCCTTCAGCGCTCTCCGGCAGACACCAACGAACGCCCTATGGAACGCCACAGCCAGGTTGTCCTCGAGATTGCAAGGTGACGCGCTCAACCCAATATTCTACAACGTTCAAGGGAAAGAAGAGGATGCGAACTGAATGTTAGAAGTACTGGATCCTCACGTCAGAAAAAAAACCATGAAGACGGATCAATGAAGTGTCGAGAAAGTGTATTTGCATATACATATATATACATATATACAGGTATGCATATACATATGCTTATATGTGTACATGAGCGTATATATACGTACACACTTGCGTATGTACAACATATGTACATACATATGCATATATATATATGTTTATATATACGTGTACGTGTATACACATGTATGTAAGTGTAAATATGAATATGTATACATGAATGTTTTGACACTTCAGTGATCCGTCTTCCCTGTACAGATCCAGTACCTCTAGCAATCATTCGTTTTTTCATCTCCTTCTGGAAAGTCGTAGAATGCTGGTTGAGCGAATTTCCTTGCAATCTTGGGGATAGCCTGGCTGTGGCGTTCCAGGGCGCGTTGTTCCAGTTAATACCGTGGTTACCAAAATATCTGTGATAGTTTTAACCCTTAAGGACCACGTGCGAGGGAACGTAGCAGGCCGCGCGACGTCGCGTCGCGGATAAGGCAGGCAGGCAAGTCGATCACGCCTGCAGACGCTGCATGCCTGCGGCTGTTGCGCGAGCGACCTGCGCGACGCCGCTTCCTATCAGCAGCGGTCCCCAAGGGCTTAATGCCTCGAGGACTTTCAGGAATGCCTTCGAGATATCAGAGCCATCTCACCAAAGACGGAATTTGCCGTGTTCATTCCCTCGGAATCGAGCTTTCGTTCATTTTTTTCCTTCTTTCTTTCAGTCATCTCTCACTCATTTTTCCCATCATTCTTCCCCTTGACTTTCAGCTTTTCATTCCTTTTATTACCAATTCTTCTCTTTCCGTTCTTTTCTCTGACCTCATCCATGCACGATTTCCTCCTGTCTTCCACTTTTTGTCTATAGGTAAGTGAGAGTTTCCCAGAAAACGACAATCACTCGGAAATGAGCGCCAAACAGAACTTAAGGACTCTTTTAGCTAGCCTTGTAGCTGGAGAAGATGAAGCACAGGACGAGGATCTGCGAGTAGGCAGGTTTGTTGGAGTTCAATAGCCATTCAGACGCTCCTTTCTACCCGTTGAAGTGCGTTGTTTTCAGCATAACAGTGCTCCCGAGCCCGAGTACTAACGGTGGTCGATCGAATCCAGTTAATCAGCCTCTCGGTTTGTGATCTACTTATCCGATGTTCTCATGGATTTAGTAGTTTTCTATTAATATCGTGTCCTCAAAATCGACTTTTGCAAGCGGCTTATTGTGGTCTTGTTGCGATTCCATAATGTCAATCTTTATTTCAACCCATGGACATCAAAGCCCTTGGCTTTTTTCTCTCAGACTTTCAGTAGGAATTCAATAGCTCCAGTCTCTGTGATCTCAATTCTGTACTTGTTTTTGAAAAGGCCTTGGTTCTTTCATGTTATCCGGCATAGATGAAGAAGCGACCCCTTTCGGTTGGTAGGAACTTTTCATAAGCGTGTTAGTAATCATTCGAAAGCTTAGGTCTGTGGCTACTGCGCTACATAGTCCTTTTCTGAAAAGACGCTTTTCAAAAGCTGTAACAGTTTCTTTTTGATTAGGAGGGAACAAATGAAAAATCAATCTCATTCGCTGGAGAAGAACTTTTCACAGGAGTGCTAGTAACCATTCGGAAGCTGAGACTTGAGGTTACAGCCCCACTTCGCTGGTTTTTCAAAATACCCCTCTGTAACATTGTAACATTCAAAATAAAATCCTGTTCCATAGATGATGTGTTTCTTTCTCATTTAGCTCATATTTCGCTGGACAAAACTTTTTCGTCAGAGTGCTAGTACTCAGTTTATAGCGCAGGCTTCAAAGAACTCAAAAATGTGGTTGCTTCTCAAAAATAACTTATGAACTCTTGATCTCTTCTGGTCTTTTGATTTGTGCTCTAAATCGCGCCAGACAGAGCTTTTTCTCTGGACTATTAGTAACCATCTGATAGCTCAATGCTTTCTGATTCTAGCGATGTGCTCATATTTTGGAAATACCCTTTAGCAGGGAAATTAAGATCGAGGTTATGGATCTGGTAACGTCGTTTACAGGCTATTCGACAAGGCCAAGGCGATGGCAGGGGGAGCTGCAGGGCGGGACGATCGATAATTTGTTACTCAGTTGGAAATTTTCCCTCTGCTTGAAGAGAAACACCACATAGAACGATTAACTGAGATAGTACGAAAGTTCTTCCACACATTGATTTGGTTTTTGGTTTCCAGCGAATTTTACGCGTGATAAAAATGAAGGCAAAAGGCGACCGGGGGACATAGTTTTTGATCTGGATGCTACAGCGTTATAAAAGGGTGTTTTGAGAAGCCGGCGACGTGGGGCGGTAGCGTCAAATCTCAGCTTTCGAATAGTTTCCTAGCACTCCTATGAAAAATTCCTCTCCAGCCAAGTAGATCAGTTTTTCATCTGTTACCTTCTAATGGGAAAAAACCCTGTAGCAACCAAAGAAAACCACGTTTCACACACACCGCGCACTTCATTTACTAGTTCTCAGGAAGCACGAAAAGCATATGAACGTCTAGAGGAAACCTTATGATATCAAAGCCATAAGTTTTATTTGGAGATTCTTTCGCAGCGGAGAAAAAAGCTCGAATCAAGTATAAATTGTACTCCAAATGTTTAACGCGTCAGCGTGATCTACCGATCGATCGATCGATCGATCGATCGCCGTAACGAACCAACGGTTAGCATCCTCCCACCCCACCTCGCTCCTTTGCTCCTTCCCATTCCCCTCTTTCCCTTTATTGGTCCCTGCCTCCCTCCCTACACATGATCTACCACACACAAGACGAAAAATTGCCCGCGTATGTGGAACTCACTTTGTTTTCCCTGCTTCACCACAGTGGAATGGTTTTCCTGAGAATAAGCAGGGCGTTGGGATTTAGGAAAATTACACTATCGATTGGTCACTCATGGTTCTAGGGAACAGATCTGTCCTGGGAGAAATATGCGCGTTCGAAACACGAAAGTTTTCTTTCTGCTACAGCGTTATAAAACAGCTTTTCCAAAGAAGGACCGCGTGGCGCAGTAGCCAGAGATTTGGGCTTTAGAATGATTACTAACACTCATATGAGAAGTTCTTATCCAGCGAAAGGGGGTCGTTTTTTGATCTGCCCCGGATAACACAGAACAACCAAGGCTTTTTTACTGCTTTGTAAGAGCGTAAACGAAATTGAGTGTCACACTCGTACCGCATTTTCTCGCGTATTTTCGTTATTTAGTTGGGGAATTTGTCTCCATCCACCAAAATCGCCGTATTCCAATTGTGGAAGAAACTGTATTCTATCGCTTCACAGGCTTAGGCTTTCAATTTTCTTTCATGTTGCTAAATAAGCCCGTAACTAAGCCTAAACCCTAACCTGTCTAATCCTGTGAGTGCGGAACGAAGGCTTCTCTTCGCTCTTCCAGCGCTCTATGAAGACCTCTTCAAAACCCAAACTCAGCTTCAAAGTCACCTGAGCTTTTGGTATCAGATAATTTCTAGAAGTTTGCTGAAAAACCCTCGACTAGCTCTGGCCGCCTTGGTATCGTTTGATGCGAAGGATGTGAAACCCCATCTACACAGTCATTCACACACCCTAGCCGACCCAGAACTGCGCAGCGAGTGTGAGACTCGATTTTATTTTCATAATCACAGGGCTATGAGAAGGCCGTTTGAGGTACCAAGCGGGTTTTTTTTTTTGAAAATAACCGATGTTTGAGATTGTGAATGACTACTAAGAGTCTGAGAAAGAGCGAAAGAGACCTTGTTTCCAAAGGGTCAAATATAGATTGATGCAATGGAAAAAGACCGGTTTTTTGTGAAGAGCTAATCAGAAGACAACCTCGCACCTTTGGCATGATGACTAATTCTTCCCTCCGAGTCCGCTGTGCCACCCTTAAGTTTCACCCCGGCCATTCGTCTGGGTTCCTCCTTTTCTTATTGTTTTTTTTCCGCTTTAAGTATTGGGAAAGACTTTTTGGTCTACCATGATAGCGTGACACCGACTCTCTCGTTCGGCCTCGTTGGTCGGGTCCGGGATTCCCCGATTCTTCTATTATATTCAGAGCGGAACTCCCGACACTTCTTTTTCAATGTCGGCTGGAAAAGGGCAGAATTTCCCCAGGCCCCCGAGGGCTTTTTAATGAGAAATAAAAAGGTTTTTCTCAGCGCTTTTGAGAAAAGTCTGCCCTTCTCTTATCCATTGAGTGCTCTGCGATCTCCTACAAATCTTGTCATCTTTTTTGCTTATTTAAGAAACGTTTTTTCTCCTGAAGAAAAATGAAATTCATGTTCACCAGGCGATCCGTGTTTTGGCCAGTTTCAGTGAAGTTGTCTATTTTGAGAAAAAAATCTACGATGTTTACTTTTTAGTTTTGACAGCCTTCCAGTTTATGCCATCCTCACAAGTAACCATACCGACAGAACATTGGAAGTCGGAGATTTACTGGTCAAAAATTATTGAACACTAAACTTGGAATCCCACACCAACTCATGAACCGCAGAGGCATTTCTGTGCCTCCTCACTGACTACACTGTTTATCCCACGGTCTCTCGCCGAAAGTAAGGAATTAAACGAGAAATTTTTATTACTGAGACAATTTCCCACAAATGACGGCCACTGCAGCATCTCTACTGAGTGAGCCACCAATGGATCACAAGAATGCTGGGGAAGACCCTCAGTAGATCAATAGAAATCAGTGAAAAAATGAATCTGTGGCTCTCACGTCGTCCGGGCAATGTCAAATACACCTCTCTAAAAAAGAAAACCGACCCATCGCCTCTTGATTTTGGCGTTGTCTTTCAATTAGTCGTGGCTTCTTTGTTGATATAACCCATAGCACGAGGATTGAAAGCGGATTTATTCGATTAACGATGCAAAGTCTTCGTTGAAGATTTTACAAATGATTCTGGATGACGTGACAAGAGTCAGGAACCTCTACAGGTGAGTTTGAAGAGCTACTATTGCTTCATACAGACGGGCCAAGGTTGATGTTTTTCGTTGTTTATTTATGGACGGCCAGTAGCCTGAGGTTATTTAAAAAAACCTCATGAAATAAAGAGTAAAAAATTAATATTACGGAAGTGTTATGATTTATGATTGGGCTCGTGCAATTGGCTGATCAACGATGAAATTACATTTTCTCTGGTCCGTCTCTGTGAAGGAATAGCAGCTTTTCGTATTCAGTCGTGAATGTTTCTTTTATTCGTGACGTCATGTGGATTTCCTTGGAAGGTCTTTGGAGGAAACGAACTCTTCGGATCATTAGTCGAGTGAATCTGCTTTCATCCCCGTTGTATTTGGCTCAATAGACGAGAAATGAATGAGTCCCTCAAAAAGCTTTTCTTTTTCTTTTCAGTGAGAAAGCGGCCTGTTTCTCAGCGATTATCGTTAGGTTCTGAGAGGAGCACCTCAATGAAATCGTCAAATTTCGCGTCTACAAAGAGTGAAGCGTGAGTCTCTTCTCTTGGACCTAAATTCCTTTTATCTTCTTCTTTTTTAGTATAAACCCTCATGTTAATTCTAGAGATGAAGAACAACCCGTCGTGAAACGTAAACGTCGACGAAAGTCTGACGCTTTGCTCGGCGACGGACTAGAATATCCTGGCTCCTCACTTTTTGCCAAGCCGACCTCTGCGACTCGCCCTCGACATTCGGCAGCTCGTCGGTATGTCTCTGTGATCTTTCTTATTCTTGAAATGCCCTATAAGATCTTTCCTTGTAGGTACTCTCCATCGCCTGAGATTCGTTCCACTACAAAGGCGAAAAGTGTTGTAAATGTGAGCCAGTCAAAGGAAAAAACCACAAAGGCAGAAAATGGCATGTTTTCTAAGGCTACTTTCATTCAATCAGTGTTACTCATTCTTCTGTCATTGAGACATAGAGAGCTGTTATAAGACGTTTCTTTCCTGTTAGACGGCGACAACTGAGGAAACGACCCCTTCCGCTGGAAAAGAACTCATAAGAGTATTAGTAATCATTTGAAAGCCTGAATTTCTGGCTACTGTGCTATGTGGCCGTTTTTTTCCTTTGAAAAGCCCTTTCTTTAACGCAGTAGCCTTCAAAACAAAATTACCACTTACGCCGACCACGCGCTATCATTAGCACTTCGGTGGAAGCGCGAAAGCGTACGGACGTCTAGAGGGAATTCATGCGTTTAGTCTGGAGTTTCTTTTAATTTAGATTAGAAGTCTTGGGTTCAATAGCGAAAGTTGCACTCCACATGTGATTCTTGTCAACACGATCGATCGATCGCCGCATAGAATCTATGACCAGAAGCCCCCTCCACTCCTCCTCCTCCTCCTCTTCCTCTTCCTCTTCCTCTTCCTCATCCTCATCTTCCTCCTCCTCCTTCTCCTCCTTTTCCTCCTCCTTCTCCTCCTCCTTCTGCCTATGCCCAGCACATACACTAGTCAATGAACAAATGCGCCCCATATGTGAAACTCGATTTTATTTTCCCTTCTACATTGCAGTGAAGTGATTTTTTCGAGAACTAAGCACAACGTTGGAATTAGTGGAACTTACGCTATTGAGTGGTTATTTATAAGTTGTGGAAAGAGCTCTGCCTTGTGAGAAATATCCATGTTTGAAACACAAATGTTTTCTCTCTGCTGCAAGGTTATGAGAAGGCTTTGAGAAAAAGCGTCCACATAGTGCAGTAGCCAGAGATTGAGGCTCTCAAATGTTAACTAACATTATTATGGAGAATTCCTCTCCAACGAAATGGATCGTTTCTTCATTTGTCTCTGACTAACAGAAAAAACCATAAGACTATCGAACGGTGTATAATCTCACCAATATGGACTTTTTATTAGCTTTCATTCAAAGTAGTGAGGCAATGAGGGTAAGCGAAATTGGTGTGTTTTCTAGCCAATTTTTCAAAGCGAAGAATTACCCTTCAAAAGCTAAATGTTCATGACGATGATCAGTCCCTGACGGATGCGCCACGCTTTCGTCCTCAGTTTTTAGCTTAGATTGAGGTCGATTGCAAATCTGGATTTTACAAATACTCACGATGGCTTTCCAGAGTATTAGAGCAGTGATGTTATCCTTTCACACAAGTCTGGCACCAACTCATCAACCACGGGGGATGGAAGGCTTGGTGGGCCTTGAGCTATGAATCTAGCCATCGACCCTCGACTGCTCCATCAACTACTCGCAGAGCACCTCCAACCCGTGCGCCACATGCACTCCGTCCCTGGATATTTAGTTGTAATGTACAATATATCATACGGTATTTAGGAATTCAACTTCTCCAAGCTGCCATCGGAATATGACATCACGTCAGTTGCGGTACTGGAATGTCTCAAATCGGATTCCGTCGAGTTTTCCCCTAGGAAGGGAACTGGAATCGACGAGAATGTGACAGTTTCTGTTGAACCGAGCACTGATCCTTTGGTATCCTTACTGATGTCTTCATCATGCCTTTCATAGTTTAATGTTGAATATCAATAAAATACTGATCTAATCTTACGTTTTCTCTTATTAGAATGGAAGTTCGCGTCCTGAAATATCTAAAAAGGAGGAACTTGCTACCATGGAATCTTCCGATGGTAATTTTTAATTGATCGAACCGCAAGTTTCTCTGAAAGGGAATTGATTTTAGTGACTGTTACAGAAGATGAGAACATACCGGTGGTACGAATGGCGGATATTGGTGCCGCTCCTTTTACTTCGACGTCGATCTCGACTTCAGCTCTCTCATTGTCGATGAAATTACGCAAAAAGTTCAAGCCACCTCAACCTGCACTAAAGGTATCGATTGATAAGCGATCACGCTTCAGTCTTGTGAGTATCTAAAGAAACAAAAGAAGCTCGTGATTAAATTCTAGGATCTTTTGCTCTACTGCACTTATAGTAGTGCTGTGATGTTGCAACTGTGTATCCAAGAATGCTGAGTGATATGCTAAGCTTTCGTCCTGAGCCAGGAGTTGAACCCGCATTTCAGTTACTTAGATGGCGTGTTGACCGTCACTCCACCGAGGCCACCGCTTTGTTATCCCTCTTTCTTCAGTATAAATATCACCCAACTAAGCCGATAGTAATTAGATAGATATGATGTTTTGACATTCTTTCTTTGACTGCTTTTTGACAGTGTTAATGATGTTCCACGTGTAAATAGTGATAGAGAGGTAATAGGTTGAGGAGAAAGTTCCCGGAATTCGCCCATAACTTTAACATGTTCGCATGTTTTATATGCGATTTTCACATGGGTTGAAAGCTCGTTTTCTTGCGCATCGATTGATATATAACTCTTCTATACTGCCGCAAGATGGAACTGAACCGCGAACAGAAACGACTGTTGATGCTTCACGAGTACAAAGTGGGCACAAATGCCGCTGACACTGTTCGTCGAATCAATGAGGCATGGGGCGAAGGAACTGTTGAAAAGACAGCTGTCTACGATCACTTCAAGGAGTTCAAGGCAGGAAATGAGGGTCTGTCTGACAAGCCACGATCGGGACGTCCACGAGAAGTCGACCGCCAAGCAGTTCTTGACCGAATCGAAGAGTGGCCATCGCTAAGTTCACGAATGTTGGGCGATGAGTTTGATTGTAATCAGAAGACAATTTTGACGACTCTCCACGAAGCAGGACTTCGACAGGACGTTATCGACTTAGAACGAGACTACTTTGATTATTAAATTGTCTTTTGTTCGAACTTAATTGATGCATAAACAAAGTTTTTTTGAGCAAATTCCGGAAACTTTCTCCTCAACCTATTAACAAAGAGATGAGCCTCGTGATTTAGTGACTTGGTGACTTGGGATCGAGTGTTTTGTTTATCACTCGGTATAAGAATGCGATGTGGATGTACGATGAGGCGCGAATGTTGCCAATACCATATCAAATGCAGTTTTCAACAAGTATTAAGTGAAATTTTACAGCTCCCCCCACGACGGAGATCATCTAGAGTTGGGAGCAGTGCTGCAAGCGATGAATATTCTTCGCTGCCAACGGTGATCATCACGGATCAACCTTCATCCATATTGAAAAAGGTAGTTGTTTTTGGATCTTTTCAGGAATCCTGCCGCATTTTTGGTGCTGTTCTATTAATGCGGCGCCACATGAGGCCCTCAGTAAGCGTATTCTCTGCTGTTATCTGACGAATACGCGATTATCTGATAGCTTAAATCGAGTGAATTTTAAGGGTATATTATATTTCTCATATTGCTTGTTTCTAACGCCGTACCAGTCAGAATGAAATTTTGTTCCACATTTGAGGATTTCTCTCCTGATAAAAGTTTTTCTATAACAAAGTTTTAACTATTAGATAGAACAAATCTTCCTGATTAAGAAAATGTGTTTGCTCTTTAGAACTAAGTTCTTAGAGCTCTGCAATTCGCACCCTAACCAACTAGAAGTGCTCACTGAGTGTGAAACCCAATATTCATCCAGTCGTTACAAAGCTGGAGGAAGTCCTTTCCGAGAGCCCAATATGCTTTTATAATTGGAAAAATTTTCTCTGTCTAACGATTAAAAGTTCATAACAACAAAACTTTTATCCAGTGAGAAATCTTTGAATGAGGGATAAAATCTTATTTTAACTGGTACGGCGCCAAGTATAAGCTGTTTGAGGAATTAAACATGCCATTGAAATTCACTTGATTTGAGCTATCGATAAACTTCAGAAACGTTTTGCAAAAGCAAGGAACACATTTTTACCGAGGACCTCAAGTGGTGCCGCATTTTCAGAAGTTCTTTTCTTGAATCTTACCGCTTTTTCAAACATCATTTTTTACTGTAAAAATCAGGCAATGCTGTTGTTGAATGTCTTTATTCTTACTATCTGAACGTATAAGTCAATTAGGCCTAAGCCTGAGCTCAATTGCGGCAGGAATCTAAAAAAGATCCTATTCTTTCAGCCATTTCTCTTTCCATCACCATTTTTCCTTTTATAATGTGTAAAGAAGAAGAAGCTCAAATGGACTTGCATAATCTATTATTAATTTCCATTAGATCCAAGAAATTACTCATCTTTATATTTCTTCAATCATTTATATTTTATGACGATAGTTTAGGTGGGTTCAACCGGCAGTTCCGAGCGTATGTCTACTGGAGATGGTGACAGTGATAACATTGAATTTTCTCAGCCATTTGTTGCTTCGAAATCTTGGGAACAGAATGAGGGTAAGTAAGAGATGGTTCTCTCTAACGTAGTTGTGGAAATCTCAATATTTATAGAAAAACCACTTGTAAAGGATAAAAGGAAAAGCACCAGTTCTGTTTCAAGTGAATCTAAACGACGAGATTTTATCTCGAGGACTGTGGATTTTTCAGGACAGGTTAGTACCACAACTGTACCTCATAGAGCAATTCGTTACTGCTCTTCAGTAAATAGTTTTCAGCATCGCACCCGTTGGTGTATTATTTGGTCGTTTCATTAGTTTTGGCTATAGAGCAATAGAAACCAAATCTATCAACAGTAATTGGAATTGCATGGTTTTGGTACCGATAAATTGCGCGTTTTCTTGTGAGCATATTGGTATACAATCTGCCCATATTTGCATTGAGAAGGAGTTGTGGGAACAAATTTCTGCGCATGCACCTTTGGAGCGTAGGGTAAAATGCTAGTGAATCAGCGTGCACGATTAATGAAATTTCCTAAGGACGGCTGAGCCCGACTGATCCCCAGACAGTTCTTGCTAGTTCTGAACATCGCGAACCATTGCCTAGCCCTTCTTTCTGCAACCGTACCACCGCCTTAAGCTGCATTAATCTTTCATGCCGCTTCACTAGCATTTTCCCTACACGCCATTCCTGCATGAGTAGCATGCGAATTTGTTCCCACGACAGCTCCATTTTAATGCAAGTATAAGCAAGTTGTATATCAGAATATCCGCAAGAAAATTCGCAATTCAGTGACACAAAAATCACGCAATTTCAATCATCTCTGGTTGTGTAAATTTGGTGTAGTATATCTATGAATGTTTTCTCCTACATCCGTTTTTTTTCGATGAGAAGAACTTCCTGTAAAAAGGACTTCCATAGTCATTATGTGGTCTTACACAAAATATAATATACCCGTACTGATGGATATGGATATTCCTTTTTCTTATTTATTATTTATCATTTCTTCCTTCTCAGGTAGCGCAAGGTACACGCTCTTCAGCAAGAAGGAAATCACTCGAAGTAGGACGTAAATCTCTAGTAAGTCGCGGTCTTTATTTTCGGTCATGTTATTCTCCTTTTTTTCTTGCGCGCATGTGACGCAATGGTCTGAGGTACTCTGCAGCGCACACGTGATCGATGGCTTGATTTCGCTCCCAAGACACCAAACCTTCCGTCCCGTCGGGTTGGCGAAATGCTACTAGACTTGTCCGGGAGAGTAGCACTGACTTCATACATCGTTAGTAAACCACGAGTCCCTGTAGAGGCCAGATATATAATCCTTCACCTTGAACTATGTTTTACGAAGAGATTGTTCACGTCGAGAGCTTTATCCTGCTTTTTTTTTCTTTTTACTTCACACGGGGGCGCATATGGCGCAGTTGTTAGAGGTGCTCTGCTTCGCACACATGGTCGATGGTTCATCTCGCGCTTTTGGCTCATCATGCTATCCATCATCCTCCGGGATCTGTAAATTGATACCAGACCAGTCTCAAACCTGTTTGAGAGGATAAGGAGGACTGATTCAGTTCAGTGGGAGGCTACCGCGAGTCAGTGCAAAGGCCAGACATGCATTCAATCATTTCAAACGGACTTAGAAATTAAATACGAACGCATAGCACATTCCTCAATGATAGATCAACGCCGAGAGCTTGATCCTTTTTAGTTTTATTTTACAGGACCTGATATCACAGTGTACTATGCGGATTCCATCAGCACTTCTTGCATTCGATTCTTTCCTCTCGTTTTTCCTCCATAACGATCTGCGAACCTTCCAATTGTTGCTTTGGCTGCTGCTTGAAGATCTCTTCTCCTTCACGGATGTCGTAGATTCTTGGTCGAGATGATTCTCCGTGCAAGCTTGAAGAATGCCGAGCTAAGGCGTTAATAGGCTTATAGTTGATTGAGATTGCAAGAGAATGTTGGGGAGGGAGATCGAACTGCCGTTTTGCTTTACCACCTCAATCTCTGATTCGCTAGTCCACTATCCAATGCGCTACCTCGTCCCATTTTCAGCCAAATATGAATGATATACTCTTAATTCAATACTTCCTTTTTGAGTTTGCTAGCTAGCAGGAAATCAAACTATTCTATACTGTAATGTAATCGTTCTAACTATAATGGGAGGATGAGTATGAAAAGACTACGAAGTGATAGAACATTATAAATTCTATTAGTAAAATGGTTACACGGCCTCGGAAAGGATAGAACGCGAGTTCAATCGTACCCGAAGTTTAAAAATTTTCGCTCGGCATCATTTGAGAGTAAAAACTGTTCGATTATTCCAGTGTGTCACCATTCAAGGTTTGAATTGTGAGTGTCACTTTAGTAATGTACCTTTACTCTAAGCTTACTGCTTCAGGACTCTTCTCTGTCCTCAACCCAGATTGATTTTGCAAGTCCAAAATCCTCAAGCCAAGTAGACAACAATGCAGATCAAGCAGTCGTTAATGAAAAGTCAAGCAGAAAGGCTGTCGAAGACGAAGCTGAGGCCAAGCCGCTTATTCGTGAAGAGCCATTGAAAGGTCCGGATAATCAGGAAGATCGGAATGTAGTGGATTCAGTGCCTACTGAAACGAGGTATTTTCTTCCATAAGAAAATTTCCTACTGTAATCTTAATATCACATTTTAGGAAACATTTCACTTATTTTTTCCTCTAAATTCTGTATCAGTATGATCGCTTACAGGTGCCGCTCAACTGTCATAGAAGCAGTGAGTAGTGGTCACGATAAGGAAAAGTCTTTGGAATTGGAAAAAACCAGTTGTAGTTCTGGTTCAAGGTAGGTGTACTTTTTATCCTGTGAATCGAAATCCCATTTGTTTTTACCATTTTCTAGAGGTGTTCGATTTTTCAAATCCCCTCCCAAGTCTCTTTCCACGTTTTTGAGCATGTCTGATTTTATCAGCCTTTACAATTTTTTGATAAAATAATGCATTCAGTGGGTACCCATGCTGGGGGTTGGAGATGCAGAGGAGGTGGGTCCACAGTCCCTAAAGCTTATCGACAATGATATCGACAGTACGCGAGTAGGATTCTATTTCTAATTGATTCTACATGAAAATGAGCAGAGCGAGACTGAATGGAACTGAGGACTAAATATGATCTTTATTGAAGGTTTATAAGCAGATGATTCAAGTATGTGAAGAGGGTAATGGCGCTGAGTTAGTCGGGGGTGATGGTGAAGACTTGAGTGGTCAAGAAATTTTATAGTTTGCGATTGCTCGATTTTCGATTATGTTAAACTCGGAGTAATTCATCTGACGCTGATATCCAGTACTTTTCAAGGAGAATTTTCTGATGCATAGGAATTGTTTATAGCAGAGACAGGAAAGAATACCTAAAACTGTGGAATAAGTCGACGCTAACCAAAAGTGTCGAAGATGGCTGGTAAATCACTGATCACTGCCTCTAGCTGGAACTTCTAGAGCCGCCAAAGTTGAAAGCAATCCTTTTCGATTAACCCCTTGGAAACCGCCTCTGATAGCAAGCGGCGTCGCGCTTGTCGCTTGTGCAGCAGTCGCAGGCAGGCAACATCTGCAGGTGCGATCAACTGCCGATGCGCGACTCCGCCATTACAGTAGCTGACAGAAGTATTACGTTGTGTGACATGCTACGTTTCATAACACGCGGTCCCCAAAGGGTTAAAAGTATCAATTGGTGCGGTTGTGCAGGCGATCTGTTCTAAGACATCAGTAACCTTTCAACGACCAAAGCTGACATAACTTGCGTGTTCGATAGGCTGGGGATTAAATTTGAATGTAATAGAAAATCTGCGATATAAAAAAGTCGGTGAAATGATGCTATTGTCACCGTGCATTGATATCAGTGCATAAGGACACCTTTATGGTTGTACATATGCATGTGAGCGTATATATATATGCATATATATACGTGTATACATATATGCAAATGTGCATACGTATGTACACACGTATACATGTCTACGTATACATGTGTACATTCACATGCATGGACGTGCGTGTGTACACGCGTGTGTATGCACGTACACAAATTATACACATGTGCATGCAAATACTCAAGTAGACATGTGCACATATATATATATTTATATTTATATATATATGTGCATTTATACAAACTTATGTATATAACCCTGCCATAGCCGTGGAATCCATTGATATGTTACTTGCAAATGCATCCGTTGTGTTGTGGGGGCCCGTTCCTTTTGAGAATGATTTTTGCTGACTTAGGGCGAAGACAAATCCCCCCACATCGGTGAAGTCTCAAGGAGGTAAGAAAGCAAATCTTGCTGTCAACAGTGCCCTTCCGTCTTCTACTTCACGACAATCTCCAGCGTTATTAAATGTTCGGCGGTCAGTCATACCTCTATATCATTCTGTCTTGTTCTCTTGTGGTACCATCATTTTCCTATTTTGTTATAGATCGTCTCGCGGACACGTTCTCAACACAAAATTACGCGATTTTGAACATGACGTCAAAATCAGCGAACCGTGGAAGCCATCGAAGGGTGTGGATCCGAATTCTGCTCTGAGCATATTGCAAAGAGTATCAAAGTATGTATGTCATTTAGTAAATTAAAGAGTTGGCTTCATTTTACTCATAGCAAAATTAACTGTATGTCTGGTGATCTCAAGTTTGCGGAACACTGAACCTTGGGCAGGGGTTGGACCTTCGGGTCATCCTTTCCGGGCTGCATACTGATTTGCGCACTACCGGTGCTCCTGTTTTGTCACATTTTCTACTGCACAAGGTATCGAATCCATCAGCACTAGCCGCCACGGTCGGTCTGGTATGCACAAATCGGAACTGAATCCATTCACGTTGATAGCTACTGGATATAAGTAATCATCGAAACTTGGATCCTTGGGCGGGAGTTGAACCAACGTCTCACCCTTTTTGTGAATACTGTTAACCATTGCTTTACCGAGGCTCCTGTTCCGCTATCACGGCGATAATATTGTGACAATGCTTAAAAGGTTTATGACTATAGTACAACTGATTATTAGGGTCGTGTGTACTTCTTCTTGTAACCTTCCCTTTCCCATTTCGACCTAACGCAAGGATTTTGTGAACTTTGACTTCTGCTTTGCAGGTACACTCGTCCACCAAGGTCACCGTCACCGCAACCATCGGCTTCTCTGATCGATACTCAAGATGTCAAGCCAATAATTTTTACTGATCATCCTGTTGTTCCTCCCCCGAATGCGAATTTCACAAAAGGTTTCATTAAGAATGCTTGTGATTGTGATGGCGTTCAAGTTTTTATTTAGTTTGGCTAAGGCTATAGAACTTTCCTATCAAATGAGCTCATGTTTTCAGACTCGAAGCAAAGTGACCAATCGGAGGAAACTTGTAGTGATTGTGCAGGTCTATTTGTTGTGAAGAAAGAATTGATCACAGGTGACACTCCCACAAAGAAGGACGTCGGTTCAGTGGAGCCGACTAAATCATCTACTCTATCCCAAGAGACTGATAATCAGACGGTGGATGAGACCATTGTAAGACCTTGCCGTTTTTGGAACATTTCCCTTCTTTGCTATTTTGAGGTGTTCTTTGAGTTTATAATCCCTATAGAGGACGTTCTTTATTCTTCAGACTCCTCATACAGCTAATGCGAAGAGTACTGCCACCTCATCATCAGTTCACGGTCAACTATTTTTTGCATAGAACGTTTTTTCAATTGGGACTTACGTTTGATTGTCTACTCAATTAATTAAGTTGGCCGGATCTTTTCTCGAGCTGTTCGCCCATCTTCTCGTTTCGTAAATGCTGACTTTGTTTTGCCATTAAGGAAACTAAGTCGTTCGACACCCAATGTATCCGAATCAATTAACCAGGTTTGCGGTTTGAAGGTAGCTATCGATACAGATTTCAATCTCTACCCGAGTTTTCATTGTTGAATTTTAATTAAGCGTGAGATAATTGGATGTAATTGATAATTTGTTTATTTAGGGTAGCACTGGAGTGGAATCCAATGTCGGAAATAGCAGCAGGACAAAATCTGACTATAATGAAGGCAATGACAGCCAGAAGATATGTGACATCAAAAAAGTCGGTGATGTGTCAACCTGTACCGTTCATCAGTCGACAGCGTCAAAGCCTTCAACTAGCACGGGACCTTCAGAGTCTCCAATTAGCACGGAATCTTCGAAGCCTCCAACTAGCACGGGACCTTCAAAGTCTTCTGTAAGCACGGAATCTTCGAAGCCTCCAACTATCACGGGACCTTCAACGTCTGCAGTTAGCACGGAACCAGCAAAGCTTCCAGCTAGCACAGGACCTTCAAAACCTTCAACTAGCACGGGACTATCAAAGCCTCCAACTGTTAATGTACCAGTACACTCCATGGAAACCCGCAGGTTATTTCTATACTTACTGAGTTCTTAACTAATTGTAAAATCGGAACACCTCATGTATCGTTTCCCGCTCAACTCAGTACATTCTGCTCAAAACATTTCAGACGCTCCAAAAGTAAGAAAACTCATGGAGTAAAGATCAAACTGAAGATTTTCAACTTTGGAAATTTTCCTCGCGTACGCGTCGTGGAAGATAACATTAGTAGCAAACCGGAAGAGAAGGAATCTGTTGTTGCAGTAAGTTATATCGTCGTTCCAATCGTAACATCAGTATATTACATTTAATCCTTTGATTTCCACAGACCCAGTTCAACTGCCACACTCAGCATTACATCTGGAATGTAAGGTTCCACATAGTTCTCAGTAGTGTTGTCGGGTTAATTTATCTCCAGCGCGAATCCATTCTGCTTGTTTGTGGTGTTGTTGTTAGTAGTTCTAGAGGTCTCTGTTCCTGATCGTTCAATACCGTAAACAAGCAACATGAATTCACGCTGGAGATAAGTAAGCTCGACAATACTAAGAACTATGTGGAAGCCTACCTTCTAGATGTAATGCTGTCTGTCGTAGCTGGGATTGGGTCTGCGGTAGTTAAAGTGTTAACCTTTTGGATGCGAAGTTGATTTTCGCCTGTCACGCGGCGTGCTCAGACAGGTGGCGGAGCGCGGTCGAATGATAGTGTTGTGGTTTTTTTCTTAAATGAATTTCAGTAAAGGACCCTCCTCAGGCTGTCGCAGCTAGCATCCACGTGAATCGGATAGGATTCCGATGCTCCCACGTGGGAATTCGACTTTTCACCAGTTTCGTTGCACCTCATTTTTCCTGCAGCGTTTCGGAGAAACGGTGTTTTTAAGATCTAAGCACACCGTTGGAATCGGAAAAAATTACGCTATCGGATATCACTAATAGTCTAAAAAAAGAGCTCTATCAGACTGGACATGTGCGCGTTTGCAACGTTAGAAATTTCCCTCTGTAATGACGCCAAAAAAGACTTTTCGAGAACTGCGACATTGGACTGTAGCCCGAAGCCTCAGCTTTCGAATGGTCACTACACTCTTATGAAAGTTCCTCTCTAACAAACGAGATCGGTTTTTCATATGTCCCCGTATAATTGAAAAGAACCTAAACTTCGTATTGGGAAAGCTTTGTGGTTTCTTGTTCAAGGAAATCAATCAAAAAAATACTTTACAAATTGGTGGGACCAGATTTCTCCACGTGTCATATAATATTATTTATCACCAGTTATTCACAAACTGCAACTTACAAAACAGAAGTGCTTTTACATAGCAGAAACACTTTTGCGTTTGTACGTTTAAATATGAAAAAACGGTTTCAAATTTGACTTCAATAATATCGTGAGAAAAAAAAATGAGAAAAAAGATGCACGTTGTTAAATAAATGGTGTCACACTATTTAATCGCCTATGTTACGATGTTGCTATATGGAATATGGTGCATATTGAACTGGAAACAAGAACGAAGTAACACTTGAAAATCTACTGTGGAACGTCTGGGAAAAGGGACCAGCAACTTTCATCGCGGTGGCGGACACCACTAACCACTCGGCACCACGGATTGCTCACCGCGCGCGGCGATCCTGTCGTATCCAAATGGTTAAGTTTTCGAGTAGCTATCAGCTTTCCAACAGGAAATCTCTATCTAGCAGAAAAGACCTTTATGGCTGAAGGCTATCCTCACCTTTTGGGTAGAGACATTTTTTAGGAGGGTGATGTGCATCGGTGTCTGTTTAGGTTGCTCCTGCACCTCTGGTGAAGAAGAAAACTTCAGTGAAAAAGTTTCCATGGAATCGCTACGTACCATCCATAAAGCCAGTGCTCGGCAACATTCATTATAGTGACGGTAGGCTCTGTTTTGTTGATGAAGTGACCTTTGTATGTTCATTTTACCCTGATATTTTCTTGGAAATTTTGGAATTTGTGAAGGTTTCATTCATGGCGATTTAGAAAATTCGCCTGTAAGACGAAGAATCTAATTTACATGTCCTTACTCTCGTAATGGTACTTACCTAGGAACCGTAGAAAAGTTGGGAGTTTCCGTGAATGCAGTGATGGATCGTTTGTTGGCGGAAGTCTGTCAAGATGGTATTACTCGTCACTCAGCAATTATAAATAAGCGTGAGAGAAGAAAGAGGTAAAGGGTTTTGTTCCTCATTCTCAGATATTTTTTATTTATTTCGGACATTTTCGCAGATAGCCATAGGCATAACCTAGATCTGCAATGTATTTAGAAACAATGAAAAAGCACGTGAACGCATAAATCGCCTCAAACGGGAAAAAGAAGCACTGGAAGCACAGGGAGTCGCTGTGCCTACAAAGCCTAAAAGGTTTTTTTTATGTCGTTCTTTTTGCGGATTTTTCATTTGTATTAGCAGGTCTATATTTGTGTGATATAAAAAAGGGTAAAGGTGTTGGCGTTGATCAATCTTCAAAGGATGTGCCATGCATTCATATTCAAATTCTAGCTTCACTCGAGGTGATTGAATGCATACTTGTCCTTCGCAATGGCTAGCGGTGGCCTCCCACTGCATTGAGGCAGTGCTGTTTGTCCTCGTAGACAAGCCTTGATAAAGAGAGCTTGAGACTAGCCTGGTACCAATTTACCGAACCCAGAGAGACGGATGGCTTAGTGAACTATGAGCGCAAGATTCAACCATCGAATCTGTGTGCATTTCAGACCATACTATAAGTGTGATTGTGATTTTGACTTCATGGGAAGGCACAATAGATCAGTTCAGTGTTTTATTGACATGCAGAAGCGAGGTCATTAGTAGTAGAATCAGTCCTGTCTTATGCAGATTTTTGTGGTTTCTTTTGTGTAATCACATTTTATCACTTGCTATGTTCGTCCCAGTATTGCTAGTATTCGATTTGTCTCCTCGCGCACATCGTTTGATTGAGAATTCTTCTTCTTCATTATCATCGGAGAATACTGATCGAACAGGTTTTTTTGCAATCTCGAGGATAGCCTGATCCGGGCGTTTGTTATTGATTGCTGAATAGTGTTGTGAGGAGGACGTCAGCTCTTCGTCGAGCACCACCAGCCACTCAACCAGTCACTCTTTGACAAATGAATAATTGGGAACTTAGAAACAAAAACTCGGCTCCGGAGAAGTCGATCCCGCCGAAACTTCAGCCAACCTTGCCGTGGTATATTGCACTCTGTGTTAAATCATTCCTACTATCAGAAACCTTGCCCTGCATTGTTTACTAGGAAACACCGACTCACCAAAAAGTACTCGCTCATGAGAATCAGCATAAGTGTTCTTCTAAACCGTTTTTTAAACTCTCTCGATTTATTCCTTATCATTAACCACTTCAGAGTCGAGCAGTCCCTTCAACTCGATCTTGGTCCACGACCGCGAATTGGAAGGCATACACTGCTGCAGAAAGATTTCCTGTACCCATCGCTGAAACGTCCCACGAAAGCCGAGATCAAAAAAGTTAGTTTTTTTAGGTCTGAAGGAGTTCTTGAAGTTAGGGAGCTCTTCTCTGGGCAAGACTTGTAAACGAGAGAAGGCTCTTTGAGCTCATTTGCCTCTTGAAAAATCTTTTCAGAGTGAAGAACTTCGTCGTCAGCGTTCTCGAAAGGTAATGAATCAGTTAGCTGAGTCGACACGTCGAGTAGACGAAGAGAAATCCAGCATTGCACGATCCGCTCCTGCTCATCTTTCCGCAAAACATGGTGGCTTTAATATTCTAGTAATGTTTAGATAAAAACCATTGGAGCGAGAAGGAACCATTGGGGAAGACGATTATTGTCCTAATTAAAAATCTTTTCCATCATATCTTTCCCATTTCGGCATGACACCTGTTTTAGATTCCCGTGCTAAACCGCGAGATCCGTCCCCACCTGACGCGCAAAAGCAAGAACGATTACGACTAGAAGAAGAGCAGCGTGAAAAACAAAAAAGGCTCACTATGCCGGTTTGTTCTAAACACCTTAACCTGTTTACTCTGGATTTGGTCCAAGAGTGAATCATTTGTATTGTTCTTCTCCATCTTTTTTAGGATTTTTTCTTTTCGTTTCAGATTACCTTCAACACATTCCTCTCATCGAAGACAACTGTCTTGACAGCTCAACCACTTTTACAGCCGCAGAGATCAACCAATAGACCCCCTATTCCTGATCATTTTTATCGAGAATTGTTATGTGAACATAGCAGTGCACGTGAAACGGTTGAAGATTCGTGAGTTATTTCTTTGTCTTTTTGTTCTACAAAGATAAATCAATTGACTTTACACCTTCATCTGACGTGGTCAATTTTTTTTTACTATGCAGGTCTTAGTTCTTCTATCATTCAATTTATCTCCTCACTGTATCGACGATTTCATCTTTTCACGAACGTCGTCAAACATTGGCAGGGGTAGATCTCCTTGCAGCATCGGTGATAGATAGTCAGGCTGGACGTTCCGTAAGGCGTTCGTTATTGACTGCTGGAGAGTGTTAGAGGGGTGGGG
Organism: Parelaphostrongylus tenuis; assembly: GCA_019055375.1. Taxonomy (NCBI): domain Eukaryota; kingdom Metazoa; phylum Nematoda; class Chromadorea; order Rhabditida; family Metastrongylidae; genus Parelaphostrongylus; species Parelaphostrongylus tenuis. The sequence continues at coordinate 33,765 of JAHQIW010006168.1, forward strand.
AAGGGGGGAGGGGTGGACCTCACGCCGAGCACCACTATCCAATTGGTCACCGACCTCCACACTGAGATTGATTATTCGCTCAGAAATCGCTCGAAGGATGATGTTCAAAATGAACATGCATTTTCAGTTTGCGACAGTGTGTTCGTGCATAAATTTCTAGCCAATGCGTAAGCGTTGAGAGTTCTTGAAATTCAACCCTTTAGGGCCCGTGGACCCACGGCCTTCGCATCTCTAACAGGTAACTCTGGACGGTCTTCCCTAATCCCTTGCTTGCTATTGTTAGATGCAGAACACTGGAGGTTAGACATGTAGGGGAAATGGAACAGCATCCACAGTTGCCAATTAGAGATGCGCAGGGCTTTGATCCATGTTACCGTAAGTTTCAAGCATCAAAAATGCTCTAGGGTAGAGTAAGTTCCAGGCAAGTTCTGTGAACCCTTCTCCTCAAATAGCTCGTGATATATTCAGATGGAATGATTTTGATATGGATGTCGACGACGGTGTCGATGTTACTACTATCGAAGCGGTGCACATACCAAAACTGGACGATTACGTAGCACCTCCAGTGCTGGATCAGAGCGCTGAGCCCGTTGCAATTGCTGTCGAAGAGATGCTTATGAGACCTAGCCTATACGCCGAAGAAGACGGTATATCCTATTTACATGAAAGGTGAATTTTCCAAGTTTCGATTGCTTTCCTATTCCTACCAGGCATTGTTCTGTAGAATCTTTAATTCGAAAAGACTGTTTAGACTCGAGTTATCTGAAGAATTTTTTGTTTAAAGAGCTTTGGAGCAGCCAGAACTGCGTCGTAATCTCTTGACAATGGCTATTGAATGTATTTCCGCTTTGCACGTAGCCCGATTGTCAGCTTTTGGTCGTGAAGCGGCCGTAGTCGTCTACAATGTTGTCACTGCTCAAGCTAGTAAGATGCGAGATGTCATCTGTATGTTCAGTAAGGTGAGCTGATTGATCTGATTGTTAGGAATGAGGAGGAAGAGAGAGAGAAAGAAAGAAAGAGAAGGAGAGAGAGAGGGAGAGAGAGATGGAGGGGCCGGGGGCTGGTCTATGGTTATTTCGTCCTCTACTTTGCATGACGATTAGCCTTTCTTATAATCTGCCTTAACCCTTTCGGGACCGTGGACCCACTGCTTTCGCATCTTTAACTAGCAAGTCTGGACGGTCTGCCCCACCTCTCCTTCATCTCTAACTCCCGGTCCCCTGAGTCTAACAATGGCACTCTTGCTACTGAGACGTGAAGGTTATTTTCAAGATGTTCCATGATGGGCGCATTTTCCGCTAGCTGAGCTACTTAATTTATAGTGAAGTATTTTGTTTGGAATGAACGTGTGATGTAATGGCTAGAGGTGCTATATGACATACAAGTGGTCGATAGTTCGATCCTACGCTCAAGGCTTAGTAAGCCTTCTATCCCTCTGCGGTTGTTGACCATACCATTTGGGATGGTCGCAGCACTGACTTGATGCATTGGTAGGCCATCGCGAGGCAATGTAAAGGCCAGATATGCATTGAGATCACCTCAAGTAATGCTTGATGAAGGCAAAAAAGGTGCATCCTTCAGAGATTGATTAACGCTGGGAGCTTTATCGTTCTATCCGTTTTTCGTCTTTTTAGAAGTCCCCATCTTTTTACGTAAGTCGACATTCACATTGTAGGAACGCCAAGAGGCGGTTTTTTGGATGCATCGCTATCTTATGGAGATGTTACCAGTGGAATTGTTGGCTTCGTATTTGTTTCTGCTACGACACACAAGGCTATTGGTTTGTTTAGATATACATTACATATGCATTTAATGTTTCTTAATTGTATTATTTTACAGAACTGTCAAGTGAAATCGATTGTCCGTAGTACACAGAACGATTTGAGTCCTTGGCCTGAGATCTCTCGCATTGTTGGGAAATATGTGGAGCTTAACGTTACAGAGCCTGATGCGGCTGAGTTAGAACGGACTATTGTGGTGGGATCCGTTCAAATTTTTTCCTACTTTCTAATGTTTATCCAAAGATCTACTTTGGAGTCAACTTCAGTCACTCAGTCCAACTATTTAGTAATTGCTTAAGGTGCAATTGTGTTATCTCAATTCAGTTTCAAGCTTGTAGAGATTAGACATTTTTCGTTTTTCGTTCATCAGACTTCAGCGCCGTGTGTGAAACTCATCCTTATTTCTTTTCTGATATGGCGCATTGATAAGGCCTTCATAGAAAACAAGTACGGTATTGAAATCACTGAGATTTGAGCTATCGAATGACAACTGAAAGTTTGGAGGAGAAACGAAAAAGGACTTTTCACCAGATAATCAAAAATCGATTGCGTAGACAGAATTGTACCTTGCTCGGTTGAATTTTTTATCTTAATGCTTTTGGTTTTTCAGCAAGGTTCGCTCTCCGATGTTATATTTATATTAGTCGCCCCAAATATCTCCATTGGAGACTTCTCTGTGAGAGATCGACACTATGATTCCGTGTTCAAGTAAGATTTTATATTCTCGATTCTTCTAAGATAACTCGGGTGGCAGGGGAACAAGAGACCGGTAGTGTAGTGGTTAGCACCGGGCCCGGAAAGTGTGGGGCGCGGGTTTAACTCTCTCCCGAGGTTCGGAGGTCAATCTACTTCATTGGGTATATATTGTAGCATTATGCCACTTCTTAAATGCTGTTAACTAGGACTTTTTTCAATTGCTTGTAAATGATTTGCTCAAATAAATGGATGGTTTTGAGGTGGTTACGCGCGATCGGTCATCCTGGATCTCTTGTTGTACGAGTGAAAATTGATGAGACATCCTCGACGACAATAAGCGACGTCTTTTTCGCTGCTGTCAATTTGATTTCTCGATTTGTATGTGTTTCTGTCTTCGTTATTGCTGTTCTTTCTATCCTTTCGCTTCAATCACATCTATGGGCCTTGTCTATCTCTTAATCTAAGTCGCTTCTTATGCTTCAGGTTATTAAAATGGTCAAAGACTACAGACAGAAGCGAGTCGTTCTTGTTGGTTGGGGTACAACTTGCTGCTTTAATCATGTGGTAAGCAAGCCAGTTCCCAAACTTTACTTTGCAAAGATAGTTTTTAATTTTTAGGTTTTGAACACAGTTCCTGGTGTTTCTGCAATAATCGATCTAGCCTATCCGCTGTTGACAATAGACGGTCCTCGTGGGGTGGGTTGTATTTTGAAGGTTTTTATGTTTTTGTTTATAGGTTCGTATTTGCATATATATATATATATATATATATATATGTATACATATATATATATATATATATATATATATGTACATATATATGTATATGTACATATGTATACATTCATATCAAGTTTATACATGTTTTCATGTTCGCATTTTTACTCATTATTTCTAGCAGTCACATTTCGTCTATGATTAGTGTTCTTGTAATTTCGAACCAACAATGATAGGGGGAAGTGGTCGAGTGGTTAGTGACGTGGGCAATTAGGGGTCAAGATGCTAGCCGACCTCATCCAACCTTTTCTTGCAATCAACCAGCAAATGTTTTACAGAATGCTTCAAATCCGGTTCTTTTCTGACTTTGTTGGAAGATCCCCTCCCCCGATCAACATTCTACGTCATTCATGAGGAGAACGAAATCCTCAAACAGCACTGTAACAAAACGTGAAATTGAAAAGTTCGGCTTTCTATAAACCTCGGAATTAATTGCTATATGGTAGTTGAAAAAACTCGTCTTGATTAGTCGACGCAAGGTTGGTAAAGTAGTAGTAATTCGGCTGACGTTTCGGCGACCCACCCTTCCTAAGAGCCTGAGCGTATGTAGTATTAGTCTATTTGATTGTTTTGGAGAATCTTATTTATATGCTGCTTAGGTCAGGCTAAAAGATCGAACCATGAAAGGGCGCGAGATCTCATGTGATGGTGACGCATTCACCCTTCCGGTTCATTTCGGGGTTTTTGGCGTTTATTCAGAATGCCTCAAGTGTTTGCGCGTAGATGTTTTTGACTCCTGCGCTACTATTGTGACATTCACATGAAAATCTTTGTTGTTGTTTTTTTGCTCTATGTGAACCGAAAGATTTGCTTTTATGAGTAATGGGTTTCCTATCTAAATGTTCTTCTAAGCGGATGAAAAGCGGTCTACCCGTTTCGTTATATATATTCTTTCCTGCATGTCTTACATGTTAACAAATAAATTGTGCCCGATCTCACACAATCCCCCTCCTTTACATCAGGGCAGATTATACAGTTTTTCTTGTTGATTGTGCAATCCTAGCGATCCTAGCCCAGGATTCAAAAACATCCACGCGCGAAACTCTTGTGGCATTTTGATAAACCTCAAAAATCACGAAATGAATTGGAAGGACGAATGCGTCACCACCACACAAGATCTCGCGCCCTTTCTTCGTTTGATCTTTTAACATAACCTAGGCAGCATACAAATAAAACTCTCCGAATCATCAAAATAGACTAATACTACATGCGCCGAGGCTCTGAAAAAGGTGACTCGCCGAAACGTCGGCCGATTTACTACTACTTTGCCAACCTCTCATCAGCTAATCAAGATAGGTTTTCTCAACTTCCATATATCAATTAGAACGTGAAATGTTTGTAGGCCTTCGTGAGTGAATGAGGTAGGGATGAGACATAAATCAGCTTGTTCAAGTCCTCAACACCTTTTTTGCGACTTAGTGCTGTGAGTTGTCGTGGAAAGGAATTGTCTTCCTGCAGGCCAAGGTGAAACAGCCGTTGAAGTTCCTGGTGCATTTTGTGTGCCTGCTTTTTCACCGTTATCGTCTCATGTGGAATAAAGAATCGCGGTGGATCAGACCAGCTATGGACTACTACACGTTCACCGTGATCATCTTTTGGTACAGTTTCGGCTTCAAGAAGCGCCACGGTGCATCGTCGCAGTGCCACTAGTCAGGTATCAATCGGCCGACAGTGGAGGGATGAATAGATTGGTGGGCCATGAATGCGTGATCAAACTATCGACCTTATGCGCGGCCCAAAGCATCCCTAGCCACTGTGTCAAATGTGCTTTGTACAGCATATACCGCATGATATTTCGTTCCAGAAATCTTTTTCTCTTCATCTCATTTTGCGTATCCAGATTGCACACATGTTGATGAATGCAGATATCACATTAGGGGCGTTATGTGAATATTAAAAGTTAGGCTATCTCGAAGCTAAAAAGTTTAAATTCTATTTTCCTCTTTCAAGAATTGGAAAGGTTATTTTGAAGAGTCTTTTGTCTGATTGAGACGATTAGAGCAGATGTAGTTCATTCGGAAAATCTATATGGATAACTGCGTTTTTTTTACACACGTAAGGGTGAGATGATACGTCAACGCTGAAAATCGTGATGTTAAGGTAATCTCAAATTTATGTTAAGTATTGAACAAGCTACAAAATTTCCGAGTGTTGTAGAATTCATATATATACTATATATCCATTTAACGTAATTTGTTGCTACGCCGTGAAGATTTGAATTGGAAAGGCAGAAAAATTCCAATGTCGATATGGTGTGGTGTTCGACGCTTGATTTGGAATTGTTCAATCGCGTGCTTCCCGCATCTGATGGTAGTTTTGGGCAGATTGTTGGTGATCAGACCGGCTGGTTATTATGTGTGTCGTCTATACCATGGACGGTTAGAGCAGCGTATTGAAAGCGGTTCTGAATCGACACAGACCACATACAGAAATATCGTGCGTGATAGTAGTAACGACAATTCGTTGAACAAACGAGCGGGCGAGCGACATGAATGACGCCCACCCCCGTCGGCAGATGTCTGCTACTTGGTGAAAAAGACACTCTGGCGAGTACGTGATTGATTCTGTCAGCGCTATATGCTCAGCTGAAAGATTAAGCCATGCATGTGGAGTTCAGCTTTAAGTGAAACTGCGAACGGCTCATTAGAGCAGATTTCATTTATTTTGAAGATCTTTCTTTCACAATGTTAGTGATTCTGACAATATGGTCAAATTGCAGGAGCCTGACGACGATATTCTGCTCACTTACTGTCCCACACTGTTCGTAGTTGGTGCACAAGCATGCGATTATCATCCTGGTTTTATGAAATTGATGCGTTCCCATATGACAAGTAAGAGTTTTCTAACATATAATTGCTTGTTCAATTGTGGTTCGTTAACCTGGTCAAGGTTAGCTGCTGGCACCTCGATAGATTATATCAAGAGAAAAGTGAAAGCAAAGCGGCGGCCTCGGTGGTGTAGTGGTCCCACCTGGAGTCGAAAGTTTTGCATACCACTCAATGCACATAGATGTATATTTGTAACATCATAATCTGCTTAAAACAGCAGGAGTAAAGAATTCACATAAATTAGGTTATACGACCTACAAGATTTCTTTTTATTAACGGCTTTTAGCGGTGGTTTGATGTTACGAGTATCGCCAAAAATGTTGAGTGATGTGCAAAATTTTGACGTCGACGGAAGTCGAATTGGCATTTTACCCTTTCAGAGGGAGCGTACTAACCAATTGCACTACTGACGCCTGGTTTGGTGCCAGTCTTTCTGCACCACATCGCATCCATCTGTCAGTAATAAAGCGTTAATATTCTGACCTGGCAAGCCAAAACAGGCGTCGGTAGTACAACTGGTTAGCACGCATCTCCGGAAAGGGTGAAGTGTGGGTTCGATTCCTGCCTCACATCATATTTTTGCATATCACTCAACTTTATTGAGATTAGGTTATCATTGTTATACTACGTATTCTATTCGGTCACCAGTGATTCAGGAACTTTTTTCATATTGCTTTGAGCTTTCAGTGCCTACGGGTCTTGTCGTTATTGGACATGCGAACAGCAACCTGCTTGTATCCTGTGCTACCTTGTCACGCCTTCGCATTACGCAACGAACTATTGCCAGATGTATCGTGGTGAGTTTTTGTTTTCTTCTCATATTGTTCTATTCCACAAATTTTTGTGAAGTTTTGTTTTTAGGAACAAGTATGTGATTTTCTCTCCATGGAGTGGACAAAGAGGGAGCGTTCACGTCTTGTACCTGCCACCCCTAAATGACACTTTCAAGATTGATCTCACGCAGTTGAAGATTGAGTATGTATCTGAAAGCGAAACAATTTGAATTCCTTAGCTTTTACTCCGTATTACTGCGACAGAAGAATTTCCCGCTGAGACACCTAAAAGGGCCCTGTGTTTCCTTCCTAACACTTTTATGACATCTGCACCAAGTCATAGTGACGGTTTTCGGGCCACTGCGACTTTCAGTGGAGTCATAGCGATTGCAGAGAAAAGCGGCATAGCTTCATGTAGCCGTGTGTGGCGCAGTGGTTAGAGATGCTCTGCGATACGAATGTTGACGATGGTTTGATCCTGTGCACGTGGCTCACTAAGCCTTCCAATCTTCGAGGATCGGCAAATTGGTACCGAACTTGTCTGGAAGGGTAGCTGCACTGATGGAGAACATCGGTACAGCAAAGTGAGTCATTGTTGGGGTCCGATAATACTCAGTCACCTCTACTGATTGTTGTTGAAGAATGCATTTGCATCTCTCAGGGATTAATCATCGTCGGGAGCTTTGTCCTTTATCCTTCTAATCCTACGACCACCACGAAAGGTTAGACTTCGCCTCTTGTGGCTACTGCAAATATAGACCGTGTCGTGAAACCCTGAGACTCGCAAAATGTTCATTCTTTTCAGTTGAGAGAAAGCGAATGATACTTTTCAAAATTATTTACTGTCTCTCGTACGAGTGGGAGGAAGTGTTTCTATTTCTGATAATTCCATTGTGCACTTAATTTCGTTAGTAACTCCTCCTAATAGTGACGTTTTTTCAGTGAGAAAGCCGCTCAAGCAAGTCGTAAACCGAGAGATGATCTAGCAGCAGCTTATGGGCGCAAAAAGAAATAGTACGATTCCCACCTCAACATTTTGTCTTGCAAAAATTTTGTTTTTGATCGACGTTTAAATAGCTAGTCATTTCAGCTCCAACACGCCAACACAGTCTCCTACAAAACGTGAATCATCACCTTCGCAACTTCCCGTTTCACAGCTCGATAACATACGTTCAAATTTCCAAAATCTTCTGAAAAAGTGCGATGAGACGAGTGTTTATTTTAGCATCTTGGATAGACTAGTCTTTATTCTCCTGTTTTTCTATTTCCATTTTTGTTCATGCAGGGCTGGTAATGAGAAATCGCTGAAATCTCCGGAGGAACGGTTGTTAATGCTGGGTCATTTTAAGGAACCCCGTCCACCAACAAAGACTGGTAAGGTCAATTTCATTCTAAGGCTAAAGAACGCTCTACAGATGTGTTCAACTACAGGATCTGCAATGGATTCGCCCGTATCCACTCGCACTGAATCGCCAAGTCTACTCGATCCTGCGTCGATTTCATTGACATGATCAAGGCTGATATTTGTTCTGTTTTCAACTGTTTATTGCTTCTATTTGAAGTCTAATTGTACATCAGCATATTTCACTCCATGCTTTAGATGATTTCATCCATACGCAATCTCCCTTGTAATTGATGAGAGTTCATGGCTCATATGTGAGTCGAGTCGTGGATATCATTTTGATGTTTTCTAAAATTCAGAAGAAAAATCCCGTTTTTTGAGCGTACAAGTCCTATTAGCTCTTTTTTTTCAACGGGAACTGTTCTAAGTGGTAGAACAGTATTGGGTAGTATTCCTCATCTTGAGCTTTAGTTGAGTTGATTAGTCTAGAGGGATCTGACATAACAACTCGGTTAGCACACTGTACATGTTGCTTTTAAAAAAAAGCATTTTGTCCGGATTCGTCCTTTGATAGTTCTTTTATAACATTTACAAATCACCTTCGAACAACCTATTGTTTTGTTTTTTATCGATAGAGTGTATTTTTGCCATACTGGATGCTTGAACTCGTATTATACCAAATAAAGTTGATACATAAGCCTGAATCTACAAATTTTTGTACAGACAAAACTTCCCACACAGTCGATTTTCAAAACTTCACGTCAAATATAGCATAGGAGTAGTAGGATGGCGAACAATTAGCTCAGAGGCTAAAAGTCTTCTCCAGTAAAAACATGTAATGGTTTAACCACCCGCACTCATTTGGGTGAGCTCTCTATTCCTCTTGTGTCGTCGGGCTAGTATCGAAGCTGTTTGGGAGAATAAGAATACTGACTTAATATCCCTTTGCGGACCACCTGAAAGGCAAACGGCGTCTCGGCGTCGCTTGCGCGTCAATCGCAGGTAGGAAGCATCTGTTATCACTGCATGCATGTCTGGCTCACGGCGCTTGCTTTCCCACGAGATGCGACGCCACCATTTTAGAAACTAAGTGAGGTCTGACGTCGCGCGGCGTGGTACGAAACGTACCATAAAATTTGAAAAAGGCATTGCGACGCTTCGTAAGTCACTGTGTAGGCCTGAGCATCTGCATTAGCAACACGATACGTTTGGAGGCATCATTTCGCCCCGTTGGACAATGTCTTGGATTGGCCTTATTGCGCTGGAATGAGGTTTAATAACAGAGTAGGTGAGCCTACCATATTCTTTCTAGAAGGCTAATTTCTTATCAGGAGGACAGCTGAATTTGTGTGTCTAACTGGTAAAATGTACAGATTTCTTTTAGCACTTCAGCACTCTACTTATCCGTCTTCACGGTGTTTTATCTTCACTGTGCAGATTTCAATACTTGTAGCATTCAATTCGTTTTTCGTCTTCCTCTTGAACGGCGTAGGATACTGGTTGATCGAGTTTCTTTGCAATCTCGAGGAGAGCCTGGTTGTGGCGTTCCATAAGGCGTTGTTGTTTGCCGGAGGGAGTTGGGGTGGAGCTAGGCTCCACGTACACCGCAACGAGCATCACGTCCACTCTGCCAGGGCAAAATATATAGATTTCAATGTCTCTGGTTTCAGTTGACAAAGTGAACTATGAGATGAGATGCGTGAGCACGAAGTACAATTTTTTTTTCATCTAGGCCACATAGTGTATGCTACTCGCGTATGTCGTAATGTACATTTGATGGCCCAAGTTTAGGGACCACACAGTAACTTTATGCTCCGCCCACAAAGCTGCCCAAGGAAACCTTGTGCGCCTTCTTGATCACCGTCTTACATTGGCCAGCTAAACTGAGCTGCCTTATAAGTGCGTGAAAATCCTCGTTCCTACGTAAGCAGGATGAAAGACCACTCGGCATTATTGAACGCGAGTCGAAAGGTCGATGCTAGGAGGATTCCGTATCTTACAAATTGCAGGAATGACTCTAATCTAGATCAGCAGTCGATCGAAAACGTGTTTCTACACGCAGAACTATCGAAGATAACGTGGGCAGGACGCTTAGTGTGTTCAAATAACAACCGATGGGCGAGAGCCGCTATAGATTGAATTCCTCGAGATGTTAAACGCGCGAGGAAGAGCATTACTCCGAGGTTCCGTTTCTTTACGAAAAGCTTAGAAGATAGACATGTGCTTGACGAATCCCTACAACGAAGAGAATCGAGTTTACTAGTCTTGAACGACATAGGGAGTAAAGGGAAGTTCTACTGGCGCGTGGTCGGGTCTCTCGACGATCAACGAGTCGACAGGTGATAGATCACTCAGCGCACTTTGTGAGTATGCGCACAATCATCGTATGTTCGAGATAAACTGGTAGAACTGCTTCTCGTAACAAGAAGAACTGACGTCAAATTAGAAAACAAGAGCAAAAACAATAGGACGAAAGGCAAACAAAAAATCGTGCACGGCGATGTGAATTCTTCTTATGGGTCAAGACGTGATTGAACACATTCAGCTCGCGCTAAACGAAGCGTGGGATTGAACGGAACACTGATGTTCATTAAAATCAGCGAGTCTCCTCTGGGTGGAAGAAAGGTCGAGATCACCGCATTTTCTGGAAGAATCGCTCTATTTTCGAGTTCTTAGGAAGAAAAGAGAAGGTGAAAACGAAGTCACAGACTAGAAAAAGGAAGTATGATCGGCCCATCTGTTGAATCGTGTGTGGACAATATAATGTCCATATCAACCGGATTGGATTATCAAAAGTTGGACCACAATTAAGATCATATATATGTGTGATAAGCCATGTTTATATTCAGTTTAATGATAGAGATGGATATAAATTGCATGCATCTGGATTTGCATGCATCTGATTTTGTTTTGACAGCTCTGTTTCATTCAAGCTTATCACAATCTATCTACTTACTTTGGGTGTTCGTTTATTATATTTTTGAATCTTTTTTATTTATTTTTTTTATTTTTATGTTTTTTTTGTTTATTATTTATATTTTATATTGTTTTATATGTTGTTTTGATATTTGTAGTTTAACTTTTATTTTTTTTTTTTTATTTTTTTTTTTTTTTTTTTTATATTTTTATTTTTTTTATTTTTTTATTTTATTTTATTATTATTATTTTTTATTTATTATTTTTTTTTTTTTAATTTTATTTTTTTTTTTTATTATTTAATTTTTATATTTTATATTATTTTTATTTTTTTATTTTTATTTTTTTTTAATTTTATTTTATTATTTTTTTTTATTATTTTTTTTTTATTTTTTTTTTTTTAATTTATTTTTATTATTTTTTTTATTTAATTTTTTTTTCTCTTATATTATTATTTTTTTTATTTTTTTTTTTATATATATTATTATTATTTTTTTTATTTTTTTTTTTATATTTTTTTTATTAATTTTATTTTTTAATTGTATATTATTTATATTTTTTTTAATTATTTTTTTTTTTTTTTTTTATTTTATTATTTTTATTTTTATATTTTATTTTTATTATATTTTTTATATTTTTTTTTATTTTTTTATATTTATATTTTATAATTAATTTTATAATTTTATTTTTTTGTTTTTATATTTATTTTAATTTTTATATTTTTTAATTAGTTTATTAATTTTTTTTTATTATTATTTTTTTTATTTTTTTTTTTTATTTTTTAATTATATTTTTTTTTTTTATATTTTTTTTTTATTTTTTTTATATTTTATTTTATTATAGATATTTATTTTTTTTATTTTTTATTATTATTTTAATATTTTTATTTATTTATTTTTTTTTTATTTATTTTTTTTTTTATTTATATATTTTTTTTTTATATTATTATATATTTTTTTTTTTTAGTTTATTTTTATTTATATTTTTTTATATATTTATTTTTATTAATATTTTTATTAATTTTTATATTTTTTTTAATTATTTATTTTATTTATTTTTTTTTTTTTATATTTTTTATTTTATTATTTATTTTATTTTTTTATTTTATATTTTTTTTAATTTTTTATTTTTTTTATTTATTTTTTTTTTATTTTTTTATTTTATTTTTTTTTTTTTATAATATTTTATTATTTTTTTTTTTATTTATTTTATATTTTTTTATTTTTTTTTTTTTTTATTATTTTTAATTATATTATTTTTTTTTATTTTTTTTTATTTTTTTTTTTATTTAATTATATATTATTATTATATGTTTTTTATTATTTTTTAATTTTTTTTTATTATATTATTTTTTTTTTTTTAATTTTTTTATTTTTTTTTTTTTTATATTATTATTTTTTTTTATTTAGTTTTTATTATATTTAATATTATTTTTATTTAATTTTATATATTTTTTTATTTTTTTATTATATTTTTTATTTTATTTTTTTTTATTTTTATTTTTTATTTTTATTATATATTTTTTATATATTTTTTTTTTATTTTTTTTTTTTTTTTTTTTAATTTTATATTATTTTTTTTTTATATATTTTTATTTTTTTTATATATTATTTTTTATTATTATTTTAATATTTTTTATATTATTTATTTATTTTTTTTTTTTTGATATTATTTTATTTATTAATTTTTATTATATTTATATATTTATATTTTTTTTTTTTTTTATTTTTATATTTTTATTTTTTTTTATTTTTTTTATTTTTATATATTATATTTTTATTTTTTTTTATATATTTATTATATTTAATTAATTTTTTTATTTTATTATTTTTTATTTTTTATTTTTAATATTTTTAATTTTATTTTTTTTTTTTATATTATAATTTTATTTATTTTTATTTTTTTTTTTATTTTTTATATTTTATTTATTTATATTATTATTATTTTTTTTATTTTTATTTTTTTGTTTTATTTATTTTTTTATTTTATTATTATTTTAATTTATTTTTTTTTTAATATTTATTTTTTATTTAATTTTTATTATTTTTTTTTTTTTTATATATTTTTTATTTATTATTTTATTTTATTATTTATTTTATTTTATTATTTTTATTTTTAATTTTATTTTTTATTATTTTATTTTTAATTTTTTATTTTTTT
>JAHQIW010006169.1:0-20076 GCA_019055375.1 Parelaphostrongylus tenuis
ATATCGCACAAAAGCTTGAATCCTTGCGCTAACAACGATCTGTTTGTTTTTTTTATAAGCTCTTTATTACGCTCTATCAACAAGAATAAGATTATGTCACGCCCAATTTACTTCGTTTGCTTATACGGAGCTTCCATCTGACTTTCCATCAAAGTTTTACTAATCATTCGATAACCCAATCTCAGGGATTTTAATAATGCAGATGACTTTTTGAATGAATACCATAATACGCTGTAAGCGCGAAAAAAGGTCGTATTTCAAGCCAAAAATGTTACTCGCTGCTTGGACGTCATAGGTGGTTCATTGGTAACTATTCTATAGGTAAGATTTTAAGATTAATATTTAATAGGAATTTTCCACCATAAGGTGCCAGAGGCATCTTTTTGTTACATAAAGGATTAAATATCACGAATAAACTTTGAAGAAAGGTCTTCTGATAAAATGTGCGACTACTTGCCTTCAAAATCTTTATTTTTCAGCGGTAATGTGACATTCTCGAAGAAAAAAAGAATTTTCAACCATTAATGTACATTCGTCTTGTTTGTCTTGCAAGAAAGTTTGTTAAGAACACATTCTCTACCGCTAAACACCTTCAATAGAAATATATGTGGAAGTAATTGTAGTATGTAGCTGTAGGAAATATAGAAAGAACGCGTTCATCAGTGCTCAAAATACTTGATGCTCTCCCCTTTTCGCACCCATGTTCAAAAAAGGGCATTTTCAATATTTTTTGACATTTTAGTAATTACTCGATAGTTGAACTCGAATATTCGAAGACAGTATTTTATTTTCCAAATGGTCTTTATATTTTGCTGCAACAATAAGAAAAAATCTCACTCCACACTCATGCGTCTTTCGTTGAATGCAGCTTTCATTAACATTTTCAATAACCATTCGATAACACAAATGTCAACAGTTTCGACTTCATGCTTGGCTTTTAGAAAAATATTCTTAGTGAGTCGTTCCATTTAGAAGAAAACTGAGTTTTGCATTCGGCGCTGTGTCGATCGCGACATGCGGCTTGCGATACGCGCCACGCGCGCAGAGGCCGAAACCCAATATTCTTTGGCTGCAACAACGCACTAAGAAGTCTTTCTTGAAAAGCAAGCATGTCTTCGGAATTTCTAAGATTTCTGTTATCGAATGGTTAATGAGGGCTTGATAGAAAAGCTGTGTCCGGCAAAAAGCATCCAAATGTGCAACGCAGTTTTATTCTGAGTCCTGCAGCGTAATAAGAGACTTCTTTTCAAAAAGCTAGTACTGGAACTCTCGAGATTAGCCATCGGTTTATTAAAAGACGATGACTTGATGCCAATGTTACCAAATTCATGTGCATACCGGTGTAAGATATACGTGCTGCTTGTGAAGTGCAATCTTAACTTCAGTGATGCAGCGCAACAGAGAATTTTTTTTGGAAATCCAAAAGCACTATTAAATTCGTCAAAAAACTGCACTATATGATAATCACTGGATCTTCTAAGAGAATGCCTTGCTCAGCAAAAATGCTCGAATGTAAAATAAAATTTTGTTCTCGCCGTTGTAGCGTAAAATAGAGGCCCTTCAAAAAATTGATTATACTGTTCAATTTCATGAACATCTATTTGCTATCTAATGGCTTTAAAAATGTTTAGAAAGGGTAAAAAATGTTTTTTTGGATATGGATGCGTATATCGGATAAGACCCGGATACCTCTCTGGATACACATATTTCTGACCAATAGTTTGCATAATGCTAATATTTCAAGAATTTTACTCAAACCCGATTGTTCCCCGAAGCTCAAAATTATTCCACTATACGTAAATTCTCAACTTTTTCACACTCGTCAATTCTGAATAATTGGAAGTAATCTATTATTTGTTATAAACATAACTACTGTGAGTGTTACGGATGAACTGGTTTCGCATGCAGTTTACATCTTCATTTTTGATAAATTACCCATTGTTTTCTAATTTTCGCTGACTGTGACAACTTTTGGATCTTGCAAAAATCTAGAAGAAATTATAACTGGAGGTTTTCACTTTGGTATCCTTTTATACAACCGAATACAATTGATTTACTGCCAGATTCAGTATGATTGTGTAATGAACCAGCGTTTTTCTCTACACAAGACATTATATATATTTGAATTTAACGCATATGAATGAGTAGAAAAAGTCGTGTTATATAAAAGTAACACAGAAATTCGAAAACTTTCATCACAAGATCCCTAATCAAGTAACGAACCTCGCACACCGCTGCTTATTTCGCTCTGCTCTCATCGATTTTCCATAGCTGTCCCTCAGGGGTTAATGAACATAGAAATATCAACCTGGTGACTACATGATGGATGCCTACGTTTTTCGACTCACACAGGAAGGCCTCGTGTAATGATATCCTTGTTTTTAAGCCGCGCATGTGGTCTGTTTCAAGTGGAGCAAAAGGTATGATATACTAACGATACCAGCCAAGAGCGAGTGTGCTGCCCATACAGTGATAATTACACTTGATGAACGATACAAAATGTTCGCTGTCGTCTACTCGTAGTATAGAGGACTGAGCGCCCCGAGAGGACTGGCCAAAGCCGAAAGGGTATCGCCGGACTGATGAGGCTGTCAAGGTCGAAACACGTGTATCGGGCTCTATAAGTCAGCCCTATATAACGGACCACATGCGTAGCTCAAAAAATTATTATCTAACATATTGAAATTTGACCGTGGTCTCAGGAAACGAAAGGTATGCTAAATATGGCTTACTGTCAGTAGACGATGGACTGTAATAAAGGAAACTCCAGTAAAGCTAAGAATGGTAAGAACACGCCTTTGTTCTCTGAAAATTCGAGGGTAATTAGAACATACAATTTGTAAATCACCATTTTTTTGATCGATTGATACAAATGTGGAAAAACTTCGTCACTTGTTGTGATGTTTTATGACAAAACTTTTGTGTTCCAAATAAAAATCAGCATGCACAGATAATTCACTCGGTTTAGACTTTACGCTGAAATTATTTTGCTGGAAACAATATTAAGTGACTAAGTTGAATATTTCCGAAGTGCAACGTCACAAACGTCTAGAAGAAACGATTCTTAACCCTTGAACATCGCCCGCAATGTCTCCAGCAATGTTTCGACTAACGTTAGTGGGATTTTATGGAACGGTTAGTAAGTGTTTGAGCGTCTTATTGTTAATATTTTGATGGCTAAACAAATTTATTTAGTTATTACGACCCAGTTTATCTAGTGGCGGAGTTATAAGAAGCAAATGTTTGAATTTTGTTATCTACTATTCCTCGTCACAATGAAATATCCATGCCATTTGTTTTAGACAAAAAAGAAACAAGTTGCGTTATCTTAGTTACAGTTATACAGTGCTGTCTATTTTAGCATTTTCAATCCCTGGTGTAACAATGAGCGTTGATATCAGACAGTAAGCTCGCTATGTTGTTAACCTAGTACGCAGTGGCGCTGCATTGGGCCAATCTCCTTTGCCATCTACCAGTGATCTGAACGAGATGGGAAATTTTTTGCATCTTAGGTTGATGAACTTGCGTCTCCACAAAAAGAATGTTGCCTTAGTGCTTTGCAATTTGGCAAAGACGTAGGTCGTTACTTCATTATCGTCGGTTATTTTACCCACCACCTAGAGAACATCTGAACAAAGTTTACTAAAGTCAATCGGTGCCCACATCGTTTAGTCGATTGCATAATTTAGGTCACTGAAAACTATCCCATAATCGGAATCCAGAACCATATCCGCCGTAAAAAAACACAAATGGGCTGGTGACGTGACAAGAAGAACAGATGACAAATGAGAGAAACAGACATTGGAGTGTATACAAAAGTCTCCATCAAGGACCATTTAAACGATGGACTGCATTTAGTTAATGTCAATCGCATAAATATGCAGGAGGTAATAAGTTCAAAATTACGGGTAGGCCTTGCATACTAGATCGATTGTAAAACAGGCTACCACAATGGACGACAACTGTGAGGAAGAAACGAGAATACATTATGCTGGGGCTCTCAGTAATAGTCAACACCAACCGTTCAAGTATACGCGCAAATGAAAAATAAAATTCGAAAATTTGCAGATGCTCACAAGCAGCTTTTTTCTCGTACATTCTAAATCAACATCTAAAGTACACATCGATAAATTCAATGTTGCAGAGATAGGACTGCAACCTGGAGACGATGGCTCAGACAGCTGTGCTCAGCTGCCCCGAAAATACACATCCGCATCTGCGGCAAATGAATTCAGTTATCTGTCGTGAGCTTAGAGAAAATATTTTGTTGGAATCGTTTCAGTCTTCTTCATGCTTTTACTCTTCCATTTTGAGTTAAAAGTAAGCCACGTTCCAGCATCAGCGACCTACAATGATATCTAAATAGCCATTGCTAGCTGGACTAATGAACTCAATCAGTGGCCGGAATCCAGCATTATCTACAAAGCAGATTCGAAATTGCTTAGTTTTGCTAACGTTAGCATATTAGCAAAGCGTTTATAAAGCGCAACTCTATCCCAGATTATTTTTAGATGATTCTTGCAACGAAAACTGCTGTCGGCTGTTCTCTTGCTGTTTGTCCTGAACGTACTGCAGTTCCATGTTTCTTTCCCCTACCATAAATGACCTGCCTTAAGCACTTTCTAAGAATCTATGGTTCCTCTAAAGCGTGATTTTAGTAACGTACAAGCTGCAACGTCAGTGTGCACACCTGGAAATCCATGCGTGAATGGCGACAGATGTTGCATTCACGCCGGCCTTTTGCGAATCTGGTCTATGTGAATGATATACGTAGAACTACGCCAAGCGAAACGCTGACGACAACACAACCGCGAACAGCAACGGAATCAGCTACAACGACAGAGCTGCCAACAGCAACATAATCGTCTACGATGACAGAAACGTCAACAGCAATAGAAGCAACCGAGGTGGCAGCAACAACAGAATCACCTACGTCGACTGAACCGACGACAAGAACAGAATCAACTAAGATGCCAATAATAATAGAATCAAGTACGACGACGCACTGCCGACATTAACATTATTAACTGCAACTGCCCACTATCAACGGCGACAACTAGAAGAATGAGCACAAGTTGTACAAAGAACAACTTCAGTTCCTTCTTTATCCAACTGATAAAAGTTTGTGTAGCGATGTCTTATATTTTTTCTGGTCAATAGATTATGATCGAAGGGTCATAGTCTCACAGTAAAAAAATAGTTTGTTTAGATTAGTCGCAAGAAGTCGCGCAGCTAGCGCCGTAGATCATGGCGAGTTTGCACCACCATCTTCACAAATGCAAGTTTTGGTAAGTTTTAACTTTCTCTCTACTGTGAGGTCTCTCCATATCCACTTTCATATACTATTCATGATGAGTTCACCTAGGAATGTGATGATTGCTATGAGGAGGCATATGCTCATGCAAGCACAAGATCGTGCACGGTTCATAAATCTCCACCTTCTATGACCTGGTTACCTGAAAAAGGTCCATTTCTCTCAACAACTGCTACTATGCTTTGGGTGCTTTTTGAAACGTAAATGAGATTTTTCTTCAAGTCCTCATTTATGTCGCAATAGCAGCCAGATGGTGTTCTTTAGGCATTTTTTTTCGTTTTATTCTTTGTGCTCAGACAGGTGCGACGTTCTCAAGTGAATTGTACATCGAATGGCATTCCTTCGAGCATGATATTTACCTCTTACCTAGCCCAGCGCACTTGTTCGACTTTCACTTGCTGCTTGCTCTTTTCTCATGGTAGCCATCATGTAAATCTCATCTAAGGCTGCTAATACGTGAGTAAATCTTGGAAGCTCCAGTGAACTTTGAATCAAGAAAAAACTTTGCAAAATCGGGTTTTCTCGGGCATTTTTGTCACCTGTTCGTTTCTAGCAGTTTCAGGTCCATCAGTTCTTCTGATGTTCGCGGCAGTTGTACTTGGGCTTCTAGCATTGAAGTATGCTTGAGAAAATGTGACGCACCTTCTCTTCTTTTACGCATGGATTTCCCGAAATGTACACCAGTGCTCTAGCGATTGCATTGCTGAAATGATGTTGTGAGTGTTCATGAAGCCTTGTTTTAGTTTTACGTCACTTATGGCTGCGAGAAAACACATGCAACAGCTGTTTGATGTATCACGTATTAGTGGCGCAGCCAACAGAACTTATTGTCGATAAATCAAACTGAACTTTAAACGGCTTGCAGTCGTATCGATATCATGACACTCCTTTACAAGAGACGACGTGCTACCACTACATCACCGAGCCCAAATCTGCTACCTCTTTTACATCGTAATTGTTAACTACCAGCTTTTGACGGATGTGACGAGCAAAGGCCACCGCTTTGCAACCTTTTCTTCACCAGCTGAGGTGGCAGCTTGTTTTTTTCGTATTTCCTATATTATCATGGCCTCAAGCACAACCGATGAACGAGAGCCGTTGCCGACTTGCAAAATCCTTACAGCATTATTTCAGCGACGCATTTCCTGGAGTGCAGGTATATTCATCGGAAAGTTTATGCGTAGAAGATGATTGTGTTACATTTTCTCCAGCGGTGAATCTGGTCTTTGCGTCAACCCTTAGAGGCCAACAGTACAGCTGCTTGACGATAACAGGAGAAGTGAGTGGACTCAAAGCCGCTTGAACGGAAAGCTGATCAAGGTCCTGAAAAAAAATTAAAGAGCAAGCAAAAAAAGCCTAAATGATGCTGCACTCCTTCGTCAACACCTAAAATAGCTCAGTACCGCTGAAATTAGAACAGAAATATTTGCTGTGCTGTTAAACGAGTTAATTCTTGACTTCTCCTGCACTGAACTGTTAGCCACGGCATATATTTTCCGCATTCACTACCACTATTACACCAAATTCTTCACAATGAACGAATTAAATCAAAGATTAAATCAATTCGCCGCCTTGTAACAGCAAAATGAGTAGGAGAATAATCAGATTAGTGTAAACCGAGCTAATTTGAATGTCTACTGCATAAATTGTCGCTCACGGGATTTGTTTCAGTGTTTACAATCACGACTATCGGAAATATTCCATAACAAACGGATTAGCCCATCAAAAAATCATTCAACTCTCTGTGAAAAGCTTGACGTGGTTTCTGACGACAGCATCTGCTTAGTCACTACTTGACATAATTTTCGAACATATTTAGCGGTGTCGACAAGCCATCTAGTTTCATCGTTTATTGTCCTAATATGAGCGGAAATCATCATAAGTGTCCGTTCTTTCTGAAGTTTCAGATTTATAGAAAATTTCCGTTGAGATAGTGCGCCTATGGATCATGTTTACTTTCATCTCCTGGTTTCAAAGCTGACATTCAGCGGGAGATATGTAGATAATGGTTCGCGCACACATCTCTGGAGCTGTGAAATAAGCGATACCGTCTCATGTTCCTCGTCATCATATCATGATGCATTTTCGCTCAATTTTTTGCACTTGAACCATCGCCCCCTGCGGTGTTGTGTGAATGACCTCGCAATATCCAACGAAAACATTGAATAAAAAAAGGTCGTCCTAAGAGAGATGACCGCAGAAAACCAATTGGAATTTATCGTAATGTAAAGGCGAATATGTATACTGAAACGGCATTATCGTAATTTGAATTTCAGTCATGCTTAGTTATCCCTCGTTTAGACCTTTTTCAAAATTTCCCGTTTTCAGTCTTCGATATATTCAAGAGGGCCGAATGAGCCGTTTCCGAGGCTTTGTTACGCGGCCAGATTTCACATTATCAAGTTTTGTCATTCTGCTCCTCTCCTTTTGTAGTACCTAAGAGACTATTGGGGCAATTGGTTTGACGACGCGAGCGAGATCGCCTCTGGTTTAAGAGAACTTTGAAAACGACTAAACCAGCTTCTCTTACTATAGCAACTCTTACTTGCTTACTGTTGAAAGAATACAATATTCATTATGAACAACAATTACGACTATTGTTAGAAATACTAACGAGAGCTGTTCTGGAGAAATCGGCTAGAATAAACTGTGACTTGCATTTGGTTTACTGCAGTATGTCTGGTACATTGGAATTACTGTTCCTGGTAGTGGGAGATGTTGCATGCAAAATTCAAAAAATGGGACATACTTTCTTTAAATAAAAATGCGGTAACTGTTTCTATACTGCAAAACTCGAATGCTCACCTCGGCGAAGAATTTAAATCTGCCCCATACAACTTCTCGAATGCTCACCTCGGCGAAGAATTTAAATCTGCCCCATACAGCTTGGATCTATTAGTCGAGCAAGATTATTTTCTCATGAAGTGTTAAGTCACGGTGTCACGAAAATGCTGCGAAACTTGAATGATCCTCCAACAAGAAGAGAAATACTAACGAGAGCTGTTCTGGAGAAATCGGCTAGAATAAACTGTGACTTGCATTTTGTTTACTTTTATAAATCGTAAGAAATTACGACACCTTGTGATTATGCCCTTACCTATTAGTTGTGATGGTGATTCTTTATGTTTCTTTGCCTTTAGTCAAGCATCCGACGAGTGAACATGTGGAACACCTCTTCTTAGATGACTGTGGTGGTGTCATGACCTAATGCTTCAAATTTCTTATCAAAACATAGATTCTCCAAGTCAAGAGTTCATCACAAATGGGTGCTCGACATAGTAAAAAAGAGAAATAACCATGATTTCCAAAATAATATCGTAAGTAGTGCAAACAACTAACATTCTGAGGGCTGAATTTTAAAGAGTTCTTGAAAGATTTATACCAGTATAGGGTAAAAGTAAGTCAGCGATAATATTCGATATCCATTCAAATCTCTAACACCACTACGGACATAGCCCACTATTTCTAATGCATCGTTATAACCACCAGGGCAAACACGGCACACTGCACCAGTAGTGTAGGTTATAGAGCCAATCACGTTCACGCTAGAGCCATACAACATTTCCTCTATTTTCACGAATAATCATTGTGTCAAAGTTTCACGAAGCTCGGTGCATGCGCGAAGTGAAGTAGAATCCATCACACACATGCGTAGTGCATCCTACGTATCTATTCGTTTCCCAGATTACCTGCAAGAAATTTTGAATGACTCATATTACCGAATACTGATAGCTTTATAAGGATGTGCTCAAAATTTCAGGTGCGAGAAATCAGTTATTTGATCGAGTAAATGATTGGTGCTTTTATTCACCATTCCTTGCGAGCTAATTAAAGGAAAAATCGCTTCAATTGCTGATTTTTCGCTCGAGTGAAGAGTTCAGATATAATGTTACTTGATATACTTGATTTTATCAAATAATACTGATATCATGAACCAACCGCACTGGAAAGAAGTGATTAATCCTGTAGACAAACATGGTAGTCGATTCCTTAAGGATATCGACAAGCCTCAGATACTCTGGTTATGGGACTAAACGTGCGCTGGGCTAGGTAAGAGGTAAATATCATGCTCGAAGGAATGCCATTCGATGTAAACTCACTTGAGAACGTCGCACCTCTCAGCACAAAGAATAAAACGAAAAAAAATGCCTAAAGAACACCATCTGGCTGCTATTGCGACATAAATGAGGACTTGAAGAAAAATCTCATTTACATTTCAAAAAGCACCCAAAGCATATTAGCAGTTGTTGAGAAAAATGGACCTTTTTAGGTAACCAGGTCATAGAAGGTGGAGATTTATGAACCGTGCACGATCTTGTGCTTGCATGAGCATATGCCTCCTCATAGCAATCATCACATTCCTAGGTGAACTCATCATGAATAGTATATGAAAGTGGATATGGAGAGACCTGCACAGTAAGAGAAAGGTTAAAACTTACCAAAACTTGCATTTGTGAAGATGGTGGTGCAAATTCGCCATGATCTACGGCGCTAGCTGCGCGACTTCTTGCGACTAATCTAAACAAACTATTTTTTTACTGTGAGACTATGACCCTTCGATCATAATCTATTGACCAGAAAAAATATAAGACATCGCTACACAAACTTTTATCAGTTGGATAAAGAAGGAACTGAAGTTGTTCTTTGTACAACTTGTGCTCATTCTTCTAGTTGTCGCCGTTGATAGTGGGCAGTTGCAGTTAATAATGTTAATGTCGGCAGTGCGTCGTCGTACTTGATTCTATTATTATTGGCATCTTAGTTGATTCTGTTCTTGTCGTCGGTTCAGTCGACGTAGGTGATTCTGTTGTTGCTGCCACCTCGGTTGCTTCTATTGCTGTTGACGTTTCTGTCATCGTAGACGATTATGTTGCTGTTGGCAGCTCTGTCGTTGTAGCTGATTCCGTTGCTGTTCGCGGTTGTGTTGTCGTCAGCGTTTCGCTTGGCGTAGTTCTACGTATATCATTCACACATAGACCAGATTCGCAAAAGGCCGGCGTGAATGCAACATCTGTCGCCATTCACGCATGGATTTCCAGGTGTGCACACTGACGTTGCAGCTTGTACGTTACTAAAATCACGCTTTAGAGGAACCATAGATTCTTAGAAAGTGCTTAAGGCAGGTCATTTATGGTAGGGGAAAGAAACATGGAACTGCAGTACGTTCAGGACAAACAGCAAGAGAACAGCCGACAGCAGTTTTCGTTGCAAGAATCATCTAAAAATAATCTGGGATAGAGTTGCGCTTTATAAACGCTTTGCTAATATGCTAACGTTAGCAAAACTAAGCAATTTCGAATCTGCTTTGTAGATAATGCTGGATTCCGGCCACTGATTGAGTTCATTAGTCCAGCTAGCAATGGCTATTTAGATATCATTGTAGGTCGCTGATGCTGGAACGTGGCTTACTTTTAACTCAAAATGGAAGAGTAAAAGCATGAAGAAGACTGAAACGATTCCAACAAAATATTTTCTCTAAGCTCACGACAGATAACTGAATTCATTTGCCGCAGATGCGGATGTGTATTTTCGGGGCAGCTGAGCACAGCTGTCTGAGCCATCGTCTCCAGGTTGCAGTCCTATCTCTGCAACATTGAATTTATCGATGTGTACTTTAGATGTTGATTTAGAATGTACGAGAAAAAAGCTGCTTGTGAGCATCTGCAAATTTTCGAATTTTATTTTTCATTTGCGCGTATACTTGAACGGTTGGTGTTGACTATTACTGAGAGCCCCAGCATAATGTATTCTCGTTTCTTCCTCACAGTTGTCGTCCATTGTGGTAGCCTGTTTTACAATCGATCTAGTATGCAAGGCCTACCCGTAATTTTGAACTTATTACCTCCTGCATATTTATGCGATTGACATTAACTAAATGCAGTCCATCGTTTAAATGGTCCTTGATGGAGACTTTTGTATACACTCCAATGTCTGTTTCTCTCATTTGTCATCTGTTCTTCTTGTCACGTCACCAGCCCATTTGTGTTTTTTTACGGCGGATATGGTTCTGGATTCCGATTATGGGATAGTTTTCAGTGACCTAAATTATGCAATCGACTAAACGATGTGGGCACCGATTGACTTTAGTAAACTTTGTTCAGATGTTCTCTAGGTGGTGGGTAAAATAACCGACGATAATGAAGTAACGACCTACGTCTTTGCCAAATTGCAAAGCACTAAGGCAACATTCTTTTTGTGGAGACGCAAGTTCATCAACCTAAGATGCAAAAAATTTCCCATCTCGTTCAGATCACTGGTAGATGGCAAAGGAGATTGGCCCAATGCAGCGCCACTGCGTACTAGGTTAACAACATAGCGAGCTTACTGTCTGATATCAACGCTCATTGTTACACCAGGGATTGAAAATGCTAAAATAGACAGCACTGTATAACTGTAACTAAGATAACGCAACTTGTTTCTTTTTTGTCTAAAACAAATGGCATTGATATTTCATTGTGACGAGGAATAGTATATAATAAAATTCAAACATTTGCTTCTTATAACTCCGCCACTAGATAAACTGGGTCGTAATAACTAAATAAATTTGTTTAGCCATCAAAATATTAACAATAAGACGCTCAAACACTTACTAACCGTTCCATAAAATCCCACTAACGTTAGTCGAAACATTGCTGGAGACATTGCGGGCGATGTTCAAGGTTGAGAATCGTTTCTTCTAGACGTTTGTGACGTTGCACTTCGGAAATATTCAACTTAGTCACTTAATATTGTTTCCAGCAAAATAATTTCAGCGTAAAGTCTAAACCGAGTGAATTATCTGTGCATGCTGATTTTTATTTGGAACACAAAAGTTTTGTCATAAAACATCACAACAAGTGACGAAGTTTTTCCACATTTGTATCAATCGATCAAAAAAATGGTGATTTACAAATTGTATGTTCTATTTACCCTCGAATTTTCAGAGAACAAAGGCGTGTTCTTACCATTCTTAGCTTTACTGGAGTTTCCTTTATTACAGCCCATCGTCTACTGACAGTAAGCCATATTTAGCATACCTTTCGTTTCCTGAGACCACGGTCAAATTTCAATATGTTAGATAATAATTTCTTGAGAGCTACGCATGTGGTCCGTTATATAGGGCTGACTTATAGAGCCCGATACACGTGTTTCGACCTTGACAGCCTCATCAGTCCGGGCGGTACCCTTTCGGCTTTGGCCAGTCCTCTCGGGGCGCTCAGTCCTCTATACTACGAGTAGACGACGACGAACATTTTGTATCGTTCCATCAAGTGTAATTATCACTGTATGGGCAGCACACTCGCTCTTGGCTGGTATCGTTAGTATATCATACCTTTTGCTCCACTTGAAACAGACCACATGCGCGGCTCAAAAACAAGGATATCATTACACGAGGCCTTCCTTTGTGAGTCGAATAACGTAGGCATCCATTATGTAGTCACCAGGTTGATATTTCTATGTTCATTAACCCCTGAGGGACAGCTATGGAAATCGATGAGAGCAGAGCGAAATAAGCAGCGGTGTGCGAGGTTCGTTACTTGATTAGGGATTTTGTGATGAAAGTTTTCGAATTTCTGTATTACTTTTATATAACACGACTTTTTCTACTCATTCATATGCGTTAAATTCAAATATATATGATGTCTTGTGTAGAGAAAAACGCTGGTTCATTACACAATCATACTGAATTTGGCGGTAAATCAATTGTATTCGGTTGTATAAAAGGATACCAAAGTGAAAACCTCCAGTTATAATTTCTTCTAGATTTTTGCAAGATCCAAAAGTTGTCACAGTCAGTGAAAATTAGAAAACAATGGGTAATTTATCAAAAATGATGATGTAAACTGCATGCGAAACCAGTTCATCCGTAACACTCACAGTAGTTATGTTTATAACAAATAATAGATTACTTCCAATTATTCAGAATTGACGAGTGTGAAAAAGTTGAGAATTTACGTATAGTGGAATAATTTTGAGCTTCGGGGAACAATCGGGTTTGAGTAAAATTCTTGAAATATTAGCATTATGCAAACTATTGGTCAGAAATATGTGTATCCAGAGAGGTATCCGGGTCTTATCCGATATACGCATCCATATTCAAAAAAACATTTTTTACCCTTTCTAAAGATTTTTAAAGCCATTAGATAGCAAATAGATGTTCATGAAATTGAACAGTATAATCAATTTTTTGAAGGGCCTCTATTTTACGCTACAACGGCGAGAATAAAATTTTATTTTACATTCGAGCATTTTTGCTGAGCAAGGCATTCTCTTAGAAGATCCAGTGATTATCATATAGCGCAGTTTTTTGACGAATTTAATAGTGCTTTTGGATTTCCAAAAAAAATTCTCTGTTGCGCTGCATCACTGAAGTTAAGATTGCACTTCACAAGCAGCACGTATATCTTACACCGGTATGCACATGATTTGGTAACATTGGCATCAAGTCATCGTCTTTTAATAAACCGATGGCTAATCTCGAGAGTTCCAGTACTAGCTTTTTGAAAAGAAGTCTCTTATTACGCTGCAGGACTCAGAATAAAACTGCGTTGCACATTTGGATGCTTTTTGCCGGACACAGCTTTTCTATCAGGCCCTCATTAACCATTCGATAACAGAAATCTTAGAAATTCCGAAGACATGCTTGCTTTTCAAGAAAGACTTCTTAGTGCGTTGTTGCAGCTCAAAGAATATTGGGTTTCGGCCTCTGCGCGCGTGGCGCGTATCGCACGCCGCATGTCGCGATCGACACAGCGCCGAATGCAAAACTCAGTTTTCTTCTAAATGGAACGACTCACTAAGAAATTTTTCTAAAAGCCAAGCATGAAGTCGAAACTGTTGACATTTGTGTTATCGAATGGTTATTGAAAATGTTAATGAAAGCTGCATTCAACGAAAGACGCATGAGTGTGGAGTGAGATTTTTTCTTATTGTTGCAGCAAAATATAAAGACCATTTGGAAAATAAAATACTGTCTTCGAATATTCGAGTTCAACTATCGAGTAATTACTAAAATGTCGAAAAATATTGAAAATGCCCTTTTTTGAACATGGGTGCGAAAAGGGGAGAGCATCAAGTATTTTGAGCACTGATGAACGCGTTCTTTCTATATTTCCTACAGCTACATACTACAATTACTTCCACATATATTTCTATTGAAGGTGTTTAGCGGTAGAGAATGTGTTCTTAACAAACTTTCTTGCAAGACAAACAAGACGAATGTACATTAATGGTTGAAAATTCTTTTTTTCTTCGAGAATGTCACATTACCGCTGAAAAATAAAGATTTTGAAGGCAAGTAGTCGCACATTTTATCAGAAAACCTTTCTTCAAAGTTTGTTCGTGATATTTAATCCTTTATGTAACAAAAAGATGCCTCTGGCACCTTATGGTTGAAAATTCCTATTAAATATTAATCTTAAAATCTTACCTATAGAATAGTTACCAATGAACCACCTATGACGTCCAAGCAGCGAGTAACATTTTTGGCTTGAAATACGACCTTTTTTCGCGCTTACAGCGTATTATGGTATTCATTCAAAAAGTCATCTGCATTATTAAAATCCCTGAGATTGGGTTATCGAATGATTAGTAAAACTTTGATGGAAAGTCAGATGGAAGCTCCGCATAAGCAAACGAAGTAAATTGGGCGTGACATAATCTTATTCTTGTTGATAGAGCGTAATAAAGAGCTTGTAAAAAAACAAACAGATCGTTGTTAGCGCAAGGATTCAAGCTTTTGTGCGACTATCAAGTGCTGAAAAAAAACTTTTATTGAGCGGGAAAGGCATTCAAGCAATCGTGTAGCATATTTGAAACACATTGTCATTTATGGGTTGATGGGAAATGGGATAAATTGACTATCTGAAAAACCTCACATTGCAGGAAAATGGTACGGCTACCTTTACTGATTGGGCACCTTTTCAAAGATGTAGGCTAGAGGGGTATCCTTGAAACTTTGTTTACAATAAGCCATGTAGGCATACTGCTTAGCCGTCATCTTTTTGCGAAGCTGTAGGTTTTACGGACATGATAAATTTTCGGAATCCGTTTTTGGCGGGATTAATCAAATGAAAACAGAATCATAACAGTCCTTACGACCTGAGTAATCCTTAGAAAGCGTATTGATGCTAATGACAGTAGAAATTTTTTTTTATTCGACGTCTCTAGTGGTGGCAAGATGTTATAAACGGGTGTCAGCAGTGCATCGGTTCACGCGCCAGGGTAGATTGAAATGTGGGTTTGAATCCTAGCTAACGTAAATGTTTTTGCACATCACTCTTCACTGGCTGTATTATAACATCTTACTACACTCGAAATCATTCTTTGTCTCATCTACAGCTACTAGCTACACGCAACAATATGCTCACCTGCATTGTATCCTCTAAAGTAGGCTTCTGTTGTGAAGATAGTTCGTCTCTGATTTCGTCCTGCATACTGTGCAATTGCTCGGGAAGTCTCATTGTAGTGTCTGCATCTCTTTCCTTGATAAAGTGAACGTTGAAGATGTAAGACCACACCACTTGATTATATTTCTAAGTTTTCAAACTGTTCGATAAGACTTACAATTTTGAGCAGCTCATTCGCTCTTCTTAGTTGTTCGTCCAAGCTATCGTCGCCGTTCATAGATCGTTTTACTTTCGAGGCCGGGTTTCTGAGCATCGCTGCGCTAGCGAGAGTGGTAAAGAATGCGAAGAGTATAATTCGCATCTTGAAACTTAAAATGAATTTGAATGAAAGAGAGGTTTTGATTGTGGAGATGAAAATGAAAATTGGTTAATAACTGATTGATGACTGTGGATTCGCCTCGCTTTTATGCAGATTTTACACTTAAACGTTTACACAACTTGTGGTATGTTTGTATTTTTTTCGATGCTGAATAAGACAGCATCATTGTTCATTTCTATAATTTTATTTGCTTAGTTTGAACGTTCTTTTGTGTTTATCTTGAACATAATTTCCAAATCAAACGCTATACTAGTGAGTTGTGACCATTGAGGTGTGAATGGCATTCGTTGTGACTGGTAAGAAGTGGCTTGAGATGTACACGATCGCTGCTTTGATCGTGTGTAACTAACAAGGCTTTCCTTTCTTGAAAGGTTGAAAATGTCTCATCATACTTGTATAACATGATAAAATAGTGAGTGCGTAGATTTTACGTCTACGTAATACAATATGGACTAAATTGACGTAAAATTCTTGAAGCTCTATCGGAACGAGGGACTTCAACTTTACATACAAATTGAATCCCTCCAAAGGCTACGCTCATCAACTTCTGAAGGATTAGGCCATTCAGTGGGGCTTGCTGCCAGCCTGAGAAACGACCAACGCCAAGCGCTTCTGTGCGCACGAGGAGCGCTGCAAACGGGCGTTGTCAGACCAACTCGCCGCAATCTCATCCTGCTTTAAGACAACGCAAACCTTTACGTAGCCAAACTGACAATGAGAAATTCACCGAACTGGGCTGGAAGTCACTGGATCATCAGCCGTACAGTCTTGACTCATCACCGGCCGACTTCTCCTCTTTCAGTCGCTGGAGCACTTCGTCAGCAAGAAAGAGTTACCAGACATCAAGCATTTGCTTGATAGTACAACAACTTTTTCATTCCAAAACTGGAGTAATCAATGAGCGCGCTTATGATCTGTTGCCAGAGAGATGGTAGAAATGTGTTCAGACTGATGGCGCATACTCTGAATAGTGTTGTTGAGCAATCCTAAGCAATTTTAACTCCTTGACGACCATATGTACTGTTTTCGGTACATAGCTTGAGCCGCGCTCGCGGCGATCGCGGCAGGCTGCGGCGGGTTCGCATCATCACGCGCTTCCGTGGAAAAAGAAATTTCTTTGTCGATTGAGGCTCTGAGGGCACATCATCAGCATTAAATAAGTAATGAAAGACCACAAAAGAGACTTCTATAGAGGGTTTCTTGGTAGAGAAAACGTTCATCTACCGGAAGCCATTCTGTAATTCAAGGAAACAATCACATCTCTTGGAAAGCAAAATTGCTTTCAACTATCGCATGATACTTTTTTATTTCTTTTTGAACTATGTTTTTGTATTCAATTGATAGCCTAAAAGATGCCAATTCTCAGACTAAGCTTAATTCGGTGAAGAACTTCTATATTGCATTCAAGGAACGAAAAAATTGGATACGATTCTGCTTTCAAAGTCCGTTGTTCCAGCTTCGTATAGTAGAATTTTGATGCTAACTAAATTTACTCGCTATGAAAAATCAGATTACCTTTGGGTGAACCTTTATAAACGTATTCTAATAGAAAGAAAATCTAATTGATTATGAAAACCTTCACTTCTTACCAAGAATTGCGTGGAGAGTGCTTGTGTTGTATGAAAAATACTCGTGTTTTCTTCCTTTTATCAAAAAAGCTTTTTCACTAGATTATTACTGATCATTCGGTAGTTCGAGAACTGGAGATTTTAGCAACAAGCTTACTTTCTTGGAGTGCAAAGCGATAATTAATAGGAGAGTTACGCTTTGCTTTCAACTTTCAATCTGTTTCAACTTTACAACGAAATTTTGTGATAACATCGCGAATTTCGATCCTCAGAATTCGGTGAAGAACTTCTATATTGCATTCAAGGAACGAAAAAAGTGGATAGGGTTCTGTCCGTTTCTCCAATAAGCGATTTAGCTTTTCATAACAATAAATCTGATTAAAGATCCAATACTCAGTTGTACAAGAAAAAAGGAACGTCAATGTAAAGTTCAGATAACGGGCTATCTAGTCCAAGAGCAAAGCACAGTCTTCTTTCCACTTACTACAGCGCAACAAGAAGGTTTTCCCATGGACCAAGCCTAGTGCAAAAATTTCCATTCATCAAGCTATTGATTGATAACTAATAGTCCATTGAGAATATCTTCTAGGTAAAAAATGCAAGGCTAAAAACGAGCACATTTCACAGAATGTAACTGCACTTCGCACAACTCGTACAAAAAAGTGGAAATTTTTTGGACAACTAGGTGCTCTTTCTATTGAAAACAAGTTTATAGAAATCTCTTCGGTATTAATCAATACTTTACGGCGACGTAGTTCCTGTGAAACCAAAATTTCTCTATAAAATACCAAAAAATCCCTGTGAAGTTGGAACTTGAACTCCAATTGCAAAACGTTACGTTTGTAATATAACAGCTGGAAATAAGGTTCCTTTCGCGACAATGTACTTTTCTCGTTGTTTCATAGAATATTTTTTGATACATAGAGTTAATTTCACTATAAAACTCTTTATGGAAGTTCTATCTGTATATTTTATCAGATTCAAAGTTTCTGAGGATCGAAATTCACGATGTTATCACAAAATTTCGTTGTAAAGTTGAAACAGATTGAAAGTTGAAAGCAAAGCGTAACTCTCCTATTAATTATCGCTTTGCACTCCAAGAAAGTAAGCTTGTTGCTAAACCTCCAGTTCTCAAACTAACGAATGATCACTAATAATCTAGTGAAAAAGCTTTGTTGATAAAAGGAAGAAAACACGAGTATTTTTCATACAACACAAGCACTCTCCACGCAATTCTTGGTAAGAAGTGAAGGTTTTCATAATCAATTAGATTTTCTTTCTATTAGAATACGTTTATAAGGTTCACCCAAGGTAATTGATTTTCATAGCGAGTAAATTTAGTTAGCATCAAAATTCTACTATACGAAGCTGGAACAACGGACTTTGAAAGCAGAACCGTATCTATTTTTTTCGTTCCTTGAATGCAATATAGAAGTTCTTCACCGAATTAAGCTTAGTCTGAGAATTGGCATCTTTTAGGCTATCAATTGAATACAAAAACATAGTTCAAAAAGAAATAAAAAAGTATCATGCGACAGTTGAAAGCAATTTTGCTTTCCAAGAGATGTGGTTGTTTCCTTGAATCTCAGAATGGTTTCCGGCAGATGAACGTTTTCTCTACCAAGAAACCCTCTATAGAAGTCTCTTTTGTGGTCTTTCATTACTTATTTAATGCTGATGATGTGCCCTCAGAGCCTCAATCAACAAAGAAATTTTTTTTCCACGGAAGCGCGTGATGATGCGAACCCGCCGCAGCCTGCCGCGATCGCCGCGAGCGCGGCTCACGCTATGTACCGAAAACAGTACATATGTCCAAGGAGTTAAAATTGCTTAGGATTGCTCAACAACACTATTCAGAGTATGCGCCATCAGTCTGAACACATTTCTACCATCTCTCTGGCAACAGATCATAAGCGCGCTCATTGATTACTCCAGTTTTGTAATGAAAAAAGTTGTTGTACCATCAAGCAAATGCTTAATGTCTGGTAACTCTTTCTTGCTGACGAAGTGCTCCAGCGACTGAAAGAGGAGAAGTCGGCCGGTGATGAGTCAAGACTGTACGGCTGATGATCCAGCGACTCCCAGCCCAGTTCGGTGAATTTCCTCATTGTCAGTTTGGCCACGTAAAGGCTTGCGTTGTCTTGAAGCAGGATGAGATTGCGGCGAGTTGATCTGACAACGCCCGCTTGCAGCGCTCCTCGTGCGCACAGAAGCGCTTGGCGTTGGTCGTTTCTCCGGCTGGCAGCAAGTCCCACTGAATGGCCTAATCCTTCAGAAATTGATGAGCGTAGCCTTTGGAGGGATTCAATTTGTATGTAAAGTTGAAGTCCCTCGTTCCGATAGAGCTTCAAGAATTTTACGTCAATTTAGTCCATATGTTATCCTGTTATACAAGTATGATAAGACGTTTTCAACCTTTAAAAAAAGGAAAGCCTTGTTAGTTACACACGATCAAAGCAACGATCGTGTACATCTCAAGCCACTTCT
>JAHQIW010006170.1:0-54513 GCA_019055375.1 Parelaphostrongylus tenuis
TACTTTAATATTTCGTCGATAAAGAAAGTTCCAGAACGGGAATTCAAACACGGTGTTTCACGAAATAGGCGTAAAAAGGAGATTATGCAGAACTATTTTTGTTATACTCTAAGCAGTTGTCGCTTTTGTCCTAATTCGGTTTTTTAATATGTTTTTCATCTGTGTATAGAACGCCACTGAGATGAAAAATCACCACCCCAAGCTACACTTCAATCCTGAAAGAAAACACTTGTTGCTGTTGGTTCGAGAAACCATGCCACCGCAGGAGTCAATGAGATGTGAGAACGGAAAAACGGAATCTGAACGATATATCGTATGATATGGAACATATTAAGTAACTCTGAATAGAACTTGAGAAGTCTCTTCCATTCCCACCTTAATATCTCGAAAACAAGTGTCAAATCGTGTTATTTAGATTGATGCTGAACAAATTTAATGTTTAGAATAATGTTTTTATGTTCGATACCATGTAGTGAAAGTAACCATAGAAAACACATAGTGACAGAGTTTTACGGATACGGGGGGGGGGGGGCCAAGAGAAATGAAAAAACAGTTTTTATCAAACCGAACGTACCAAGTTCAACAAAACCAAAACATAAATGCTCCTTCAAAATCCTTCAAGCACAGGCTATTTTGAAGACGTTTCAACAGAAAGATCAGAAAGTTACGTTTTTTGTTAGATGTGTCTGGAGGAGCGTAAAGAATTACTTAAGTCATGAAATAATCTAAACAGAAGAGACTGGCAACCGTGTAGACACGCACGGACTAGTGTAAACGCTCTAACGCTCAGACGCGGAAGCCACCACAGAGCAGGGCACCAGCAGGCAAGAAGAGAGAAGGCCATTATTTGACAAGGGATCCAAAATTCTATGCAGGAGGTTGTTATTATCGTATTAAGGTTTGATAGTTTCTCCTGAATTATATAATCCCAAATACTAGTAAAATAATTTACCAAAAACCGAGCAAGAAAAATTTTTTTATTTTTCGTTTAATCAAACTCCTCTTAAACCTCTCAGAAAAGCTCTACAAACCCATCACACGACTCTACCTCTCACAAATTCTTTTTTGGACAAAATGGTTAATATCCTGGAATTCACTTCCATCCACACCAACCACCACAGTTCACACAAAACCTATCCACACCCTGGGTTCGTCATGAATTACCCAAAGTCTGTGCTGCGCTTTAGAAGAAAGATATGTCAAAAAAAACCGGGTGATGTTGAGATTTTTTGTTATTTTTGGTTTGTATTTTTTATTTTTAGGTTTGTTATTTTATTGTTTATTTTTTTTTTTTTTTCTATTTTTTTTTCTTTTTTGTCTTCCAATTAAATTTGTGCCAACAACAAAACTACAGTGGTTCTTTGGGTTGTGATAGGATTCTTTCCTCAATTTAAAACAAAATGCAGATGCCAACTAACTTAGCAAAGCAACTTCATTTACCATCAGACGTTCTTTTTTGGAGGAGTGGAGAGTGGTTCGAATCGAGAAGAAGCTTCTAAATAGCACTTTCCTATAAATAATTAAAATTTTAAAAATTTTTCCGTTTTCAAATGAGAAGCTCACCTAAATCCTTCAAATGAGCCGTTATCCCTTTATATTGGCCATATTTTTTGTATCCGGTAATGAGGGACTACGATAAGGAGTTTATTATGTTTCAAGTGAAGGATGCTAGAGGTCCACAAAGTTACTAATAGTTCTCTACACCCTAAGTTTAAGAAGCTCCTCATAAAGTCCTATCCTATAATTTTATATTATTTACGCATCCCTCGTTTATTATTTTATTCACCTGATTGAATTTATGGTGTTCAGGAACCTTGTGTGAGGCGAGAGAGAGACTGAGTTCCAGAATGGGGGCTAGGTTGCAGCAGGGGTCGAATCAAACTAACTTTACCTTACAAATAAATAACAAGATACAGAAATAAGATGGGCTCTTAATGTATAGCCTTAAAATCTTTCGTTTTTAAATTTCATCATGTTTTTTGAAACACACTAACTCTTTTTTAGTATAAACCCAGGGAGGAACCTCCTCGTTTGTGTGTCTTTTGAGCAGAATAGATCAAAAAAGCTCTAAATAGACCTTCTGCTATCGACCTGCTTTTTTACAGACCCGCTCAAAATGATGTAATCTGATAAGGATATGACATATTTTTGAGCCATAGGTCTAGTGCTATATAGGCGCCTATTTCGTCCTATTGGGACTCATCAGTAGCACCCTCCCCTCGGATCCGTCGATCCCTTGAGGTTAATAGCTCTCTAAAGGATTCGTCGGTCGGCCGGGCCGTGAGTAAAAACTAATCACGGCACACACGACCCAAAAGAAGTCGGATGATGGTCTTATTACCTGGTACCTATTGTGGTTGACTCACGGCAGTCGAAGCTTGACGGCTTTTAAGAAAAAATGAACTATTACTGTCTAATACTTCTGGCTATCGCTTTGCTTTTTTTTTTGACATACCACCCCGCAAGACCGCCCTCAATGATTTAATCTGATAAGGATATGACTATTTTAATCTTGACATTTGGGGGAGGAGGGGAGGGGAGGTTTTAAATCCTCAAATAATTCCTCTAAATCCTCTTTTTGGACGTTATCTCTGCTCTATAATAGATTTGTTTAACGGGACCGATAACCAGAAGTGTAAAACATGAACTAACTAAGCCTACTTGACCTTTTTGCTATTAGTTTTTCGATTTCACGGGCTGTTGAAAGAGTGAAAAGTGTTGGTGCCTAGTTAGTTGATAGCACGTCTTGTGAGGGTGCAAATGACGCACAATACTTTGAATGTTTGGGGTGGTGACTTTGAATGAATGGAATGATGGATGGCCCATCCTAGTTGACCGTACTAAGAGCAGTGATACTGGCGCGGACGCGCGCTGATATTGATTTTTCTAAGTGCGAGTGGTTTTGGCCAATTTCAGGAATATTTGGAAACGTGAAACGACGTGTGGTGGAGGTGAGGCACGTCTCCATGCTGGAGACGATCACTCCCAGTCAGGGTTGGCGATGGATTGGTGGTGAGTTTTACACCACCTGACAAGTGTATATATTCAAACCAACTTCTCTGGAATTGAAATGGCGGATTAAACTGAATGAAGGAATTGCAGTTTGAGAAGTTTCTAAAAAAAAAAAACGTTTTCATGAATGGCTTGTTGTGGAAAACTGAGGGTAACAAGTTGATGGTCTGGGCGAAACATGAGTATATAAATAGATCCAAGTAGTAGAAACTTATTATGATAACATAGTACAATCTGAGAAATATTTTTATTATATAAGAGTAACATTGGTGAACAAACAAAACCAATTATTCATAAACCCCCATACAAGGGAATGACGTTAACGCATTTTGAATAATCTATAATCTCTTTCTTTCCAACAACAAAGATCTCTATCAAATCGAAATCCTCTTCATTCACTATCACTAGTACACAGTGCATCTCTTCACTACTATATTCACCATTTTTACTTTTTTCTTTCGAAAAAAATTTTTTAAACTAACAAGATTCGCGAAGCAGGGGGCTAAAAAGCATGTGAGTTTACTAACTTTGAATAAGTGTCTAGTCTAATTTATGCTATATCTCTTTCTTTCCGATGAATGAAAGATGGGTTTCGTCATAGTATAGTGCGTTAGGAGGGGTTAGTGTAGGCGGCGAACATCACTAAGCTAACATATTAGCCGGTTTGTCTGCCCAACGTTTTCGTTAGGGGCAAAAACCAATGCTCAACAAACTATAACATCGTTTATTCAATTAGTTGTTGTACAGTTATTTATTTTTTCAGTCCTTTTTTTAAGTTGGATTATGGGAATAGAATAGGAAAAGGTATTTTGGTGAAAAAATGTACGGTATTCCATTTGTGTAGGGGCTAATGAGCATTTTTTCATTTCTTAAGCGGGGTGTCGCTCCTTCTTTTTATAGAATTTTTTTTCAACTACTTTTCTTGAGAGTGAGATGATTATACGAACTTCTCTTCTAAGTCAAATTCATGTACTCACATCCATCAACACTCAAAATGACGAGTTCATGCAAACTTTCATCCATCTTTTCAAATCTAGTCCAGTCAGTAATCTATCCTACGTTAGCATTTATTGGAATGAAGGAGAGAAAAGGGAGCGAAACAAAAAACGAGAGTAAAACACGTTCAAATGAAGTGATTTTAATATAACGGGTTGATTTACTCATGGTTTGAGCGACAAATGTCACGCTGGGCTGTGCTAGATAAGTTGACAACAACATAACAAGTACGCAACCCATAGATCTTTTTGGGGGCCTGGATCTGCGCGATAAGCGGGTGGAAAAGAACTACTTTCCAAAGCTTCTTTTTAGACGATTTTCGAGAGGCAACACAGTTCTTCTAGTTTTTAAGACTTGTCGAATAAAGTCAAAGGAAAGTAGGAATACCGACAGGCCATTCGCTAATGTTATCAATATCTAGTGCTGAATTGCATTCAATCAGGTTCCAAATTTCTTCCGTGAATAATATCATCAGAAATCGGTCAAAACAATGAACAATAACAAAAGAGCAAGAAAAATACTACGGCCTAATTTATCTAACACAATCTCGTTATGGCACACTATGTTTGAACTCTATGCCAAGAAACGCAGCCACTAGGCACCAATAAACACGTGTAGTAAACGTATAGGTAAAAAACTGAACTAAGTAAGAGGCAAAATATAGTGCTGAGAACTTACATATTTTTGTTCCTATTATTCAAGATTTGTAAGCACATAACTAGACTTTTTTGGGCTTTTAACCTCTAGGACGGGGTCAAAACGAAAGTCTCCATCAATCATCACCAACAACGAATAGTGGTCGATGGGGGCAGCTCAAAAAAACACGCATTTGGATCAGATCGAGTCGTCGGCGAAATCGTAGCCATCCGATCGAAAGGCCACTACATGACGAAAATGAGGACAATTGTGTTTAAACCCCACAGATGGACGGCTTCGTACAAGTATGTAGCCAAGTACACCGAAGATGGACAATTCTTCAATATATATATCTATTTGAACTAAATCGCTATACAGGGGGTGGGGGGGGCGGTTTGTCAGTTGTTACTAAGCGCCAATTAGTTTTTCTTCTATGGATGGTACAGTATTGGAGTTTAAACATGGGTCGTTCAAGGCAAACATTTTTACAATAGCGGATGACGGTGTAAGCAAGCAGAGTATTTTTTGATATGATGAAGTTTCATCGCTTCATATCCATATCTCTACAATTTTGATTACTAATATTTTGTCTTAACCAGATTAATTATGACGAAGAGAATTGGATAGGATCAAGGATTGGAAATATCATGTTCAGGGAAAAAAGAGACAACTCTGAAAGAAAATTGTGCTTCCTGCAAAAAGAATGAGGGATGGATATCGGTAGGGAGATTCACGGAGGTGGCCGTGTTTTTGAAAAATTGTTCATTGTAGAGTAGGCGTTGGGAAAGACGTTCTTACATTCCAAACCTGTCTTTGATGTAAATTTAATTATAATGTACCGTGATTACCGAAAACCCCAATTTACCCCCTCTCACTATTTTTTCCCTTTTTTGGCTAGTCCCACATATAAATATTCTTTAGTTGCATGAAATGCAACAGCTGGGTCTCAAGGCGACCAAAAGAAGAAGAAAAAGGGGAAAGCGGCGAGCGAGTGAAAAAGAACACGAAACAGCATAATAATTGTAGTTATTTTGATTACGCCTGCTGAAGCGGATATTTTACGCGTAGTACTTTTTAATTATACGATTTATTTTTTATTTAATATAATTTTTTATTTTATGTTATTACGCTGGCTCGCTGCCGCTTATATTGGTTTTTTAGCCCTTTAACCTTTCGACTGAAAGGATCATTTATTTGATAACTAACCAAGAATAATTTTGAGGTGGATTTGATCACTTGATATTTATTTTTAAAAACGTACTGCAGCTGAAGGAGTCTTCCTAGAACTATACAGTTTACATCAAAATTATAACCACAGCAGATGTTCCTTACTAACTGTCACAATGCGGGTGCACTTTTCGACACTACTATTTATTTATATGGCTTTGTTAGTAATTAGGTAACCTGAAGAAAGCCTTTATAAGAATATTAATATAAATTATTTATTAATCCATCGCATAAGCTTGCCGGCAGTAGATGGGGTTCCGTTTTTACCCCCCTGTTAGCCACACCCTCGAGAAATACGAAATAAGTAACTGTCTAAGACCTAATAAAAAAAAACTGACAATCATATTTACCATTGTTCATTTGTCTAAAAACTTAAGATAAAATATGCTCGTAGGGCAAACAAAGCCAAAAATGAAGGCGTTTCACAACAAAACGTCTGCTTTGTTGATTAACTTTACACTACTGATCTAAACACAGAAAAAGAAAGAAGAGACCGGTTGAAGGGAGGGTGTTTTCTTCTTCTTTCTCTTCCTTTCTGGAGCTCCATCCATCCCAGAATACATATGTAATAGTTTGAGGACCTCGTCTTGCACTTGCTTCGAAATGCCGCTTCATACCTTTTTTACCCTTCTTCATGTTCATAATCATGCAGAATTTGGTCATAAGATCGTCGGCAGAATGAAATTTTTTGGTTTTTGGGATGCATGAAACCAGTCCGAACAAGAAGACGAAAGACGACACGGAAACGAAATGCAACCAAGTCCAACATGTGTCACTGATGACGAGAAACATGTTTCACCAGATCCTGAGGCTTTCACAGCCCAGTACGGGCCATGAATTAGTTCACTATAATGGATTTCCACTTGCAGGTATAAAGCAAGGCTTTCGCCCTTTTATTTGATTCAAAATTTTCTCAGGATTTCGAAAAGCATCATCCACAAGAGTGTAATTTCCAAATATTTGCGTAATTTTCCCCGTGTCCAGACGAAAAAAAAATCGTAATGGCGGTGTTTCTTACCTGCGCAAGTTCCATGTACTTCTCTTCTACTGTTTGACAATCCTCAATCTGAGACAATTCCCCGGTTTTTCCCACCATCCCAATTGTAGTTCATCCACGAAGTTGTGTATTATTAAGAACTAATTATGATATACGTTTTTTTGATAAATAGATACAACGACCGAAAATGAGTTATTGCCTTATGAGAAAAAAATTATACATTAAACATTTTAGTTTAAAACTATTCTTAGGCGTGCTGGTTTCAGTATAAATTGACTCTATCAAAATAGAGAGAAAATAAATACAAAGGAGACATTATCTATTTAAAGGAATACTTGTTGTAGACTTCTTCGAAAAAAAATTTACTGTTTTCTCGCAGTCAACACACAAAAATGAAC
Source organism: Parelaphostrongylus tenuis (assembly GCA_019055375.1). NCBI lineage: Eukaryota > Metazoa > Nematoda > Chromadorea > Rhabditida > Metastrongylidae > Parelaphostrongylus > Parelaphostrongylus tenuis. The sequence goes on from JAHQIW010006170.1 coordinate 7,267, forward strand.
CTTCAGGAAAACGCTTCTTCCTTCCCTCCATTCACTCACAACCGTATCGTTTTCTGCTTGTTTTTCCCGATTGAAAAAACTGTTAATTTTTGGGTGTACGTGAATAAGTAGCCTATAAAAACATAGAATTAATCCGGGATTAGTTTAAGGGATTCTGTATTCTGACATTTTGCGTTGTCTTCTAGAATAATTGCTTACTTTATTTTTGGCTATTGACGTGTCGTTGTTAACTTGGGTTGCCTGAGCTAGGTTTTTTCGCTATTATTTTTCAATGTCAATACTTACCTTTCAACTCAACAAAACCTGACTTCTTTCAAACTCAAAAACAAAACAAAATTGACTAGCAAACTACTACTAGATCAGGTGGTGACTGGACTAATGTCAGTTCACAAAAATTCTGAAAACTTCACAGAAACTAATGTTTCAACACTACTATTGCTTCAACACTCAACAACTAACTCTCACTCTAATCTGAAAACTCAAGCTCAAAAAGCTTGCACGTAGCATGAAGCTGCCGAAGGGTATGGACTGCACCGGTAAGTCGAGTTAAGGATGGAAACAAAAAAAGTCGGATTCGGAAATCTGGGCTGATATGATAAAAAAAATAAAAAAAAAAAAAAAAAACCGTAAAAAAAAGTAGTAATTAGAATTGGTAATGAGCGGGAGAAAGACCAAAAACCACAATGAAAAAAAACCGGAAGACCAGCAAGAAGAATGGACCTTAAACCACCGCACACACAATTAGTGCTGCTTTTCAACAATTTTAGAAATGTATTACATGGTTATCACCGCTGCTAGCTACGCAATGGTTACCGACGGAAGTTTACTAACTTGATTGTCTTGGTCGAATTGTTTAGTTAAGGGAGACAAACCAAAAAAACGAAAAATAAGAAACACGTAAAGATCTCAACTTAGGCACTGCAAATACGTTATACCTCCTATACTATAAACTTACCTTTTAGAAAAAATAATAAATAAAAAATAAACAAAAAAAAAAAAAAAAAAAAAAAAAAAAAAAAAGAAACAACAAAAGTGCGCGCTACTACTAAAATCTCTAACAGCTACTGCCGCCCCTTTTAGCCTCCTGTTTATTGCAGTGTTTCCTCCTGTATTCTTTATTAATCATATTATCACCTACCTGTGCGTGTACCTACGCTTCACTACCTATCTATAATCCACTAACGTAACCAATGTTACTTGATGAACTTAACATCAGAAAAAGATAAAACCAAACTACACATAGTATCACGCGAATAGAAATACTTGCGAAATTGTATCGCCTTACCTAGATCGTTTTATTCGCCTCACATACCTCAATACCTTTGAATCACTGTACCACTATACCTTAACCTCTGGTAATCTACCTCTCTAAATACTAATACGACGTTGCGTGAATAGTGATTTGAATCTTCATGACTTTACTTTAGCGTCTATACTACATATACTATAATTACTTACAATTATCGTTACCTAAAAAAAAAAAAAATAACCAAATACTTCTTTCTGCCCTCACATAACTTAAAGATGACATAAGTAGTACTAAGTTTGCTACTTGTTCTCGAAGCTATCAAAAATATCACTTGATTGTTGAAGTATGAGCTAACTCACACATAGAGACGGCTTATCCTTGTGCGTTCCTCTTCCTTTTATTTTTTATCTGTTTCCAACATACTGATTAATCTTAATCTGTGAAGGGAGAATGCAAAATGGCTATACAAAATCAAATCATGCGTTCCTGTACACATTTCAAGTTCTTCTAGTCGTAATTCGACGCCAAATTGTTCGGCGGTTCGGAGAAACTTTGTCTTTTCTATACCTCTGCAGCTAGTTTAGACAGTGATGACCGGAGATAGTACAGTAATATAGGGTGGCCGATAGTTTATTTTCCATTATCGTTTCAAGTCCATGCAAGACTTTTTCGGGGATCTTTCTTTATGTAGTGAACGTTCACATAATTACAACTTCCGCGCTTGACTCTTTTCAAAAATTTCCACCCTTCACCATCGATACTAGATCATAGAACTAAACAAATTTCAACAACTTCATAGGATAACTTTTTAAACAAATTATAAGGATTAACTAAAAGGATTAAAAAAAAACGCGGTTTGATGGTAAAAAACGGCTTGAGGCACCAAGTCATTTTCGTGTTTTTCGAAATGTTGGTGGGAGAGTACAAGCCTTTGAATTTTTTTTTCCCTTTATTTTTTTCATCGTTTTTCTCGACTTGAACTTTCTGTGCTATAAGAAAGTAACTGTACTTTAAAAAAGAGTTTTTTCACAGTAAAGAAATCGATTTGCGCAAGTTATATCATGCTGAGTTCCTGAACAAATATGATTGGATAGTAAAGTAAAATGTTTTTTCAAAGTGAATTTCAAAGTCTGTAATGGCAAAAGTTTCATTAATTCTTGAAAAAAATTTCCATTAGCTGAAATCATTTTGTATTGGGTTGCCCAATGATTTCTTTCGACACTTTTCCTAATTTATTTGCTTTCCATTCAGAGAAATTAATCAGTCAGCATTACAATCAAACATCATGATCATTTCCCTAAAATATCATACCGTGCCAATCTCAGAAAACCGAGAGCATAATCTTCCGAGTATCCATCGCGAAAACATAGACCCAAATTTGAATATTGGTTAAGCTGGTGATCTTTGCTGAGAGGCAGCCAGTAGGTGTGGTGTGTGTTGTTCTCGTAGCAGACTCAGGAGTCATCTGCAGTGGTGATGGACTTGAGAAAGTCCTGGCTGTGCTGTCACAGCAGAAGACTTTTGCAGATGGGTCACGCTTGCAACACGGTCGTGATCGGTCAACCTTTTCAACCTTTTTCCATCAAGACGTCACTTTACGGTACCCCATTTCATTTAGGCGAACGATGGCGTTACGGTGCGATAGCTAAAGCTAGCAGAATATTCTCCAACATACCAGAGCCTTCTGGTAATGATCTGATTCGAAATAAAAAGAATCGATGAAAAACTGCACAAAACACTAATGCGAAAGAAATCATGTGACAACCACACTATGTCACTATGTCAGCAATGGATGACTAGGATAGAAGTAAAACTAGAACAAGGCCTGACGAAAGCGGAAAATATTTTTATTTGAAAATTAAAGAGAAGGGAGAAAAGGAGATAGTGAAACTTTGAAGAGCTATATCATTCTTCTGCGAGACAAACGAATCGATTCGAACCATCGGCTTAATTTGCTCACCGATTCACCGTTGGCTTTTTCATGGGATGGGTCTTCATGCGATATAAGCGTGGTTCGATCTTTTATCCGCTTTAATGAGTTCCTCAAGCATAGTTTATCCTTCACTAGCACTTTTAGAAAATATTCATTATCTATTGCAGTGCGAGGGTAAACAGCTTTGGCGATACCGTATCGCTTTGTGGAGCCCGTTTTCTAATAAGTATGGTAGGAGGCGAATGCAACAGCTATATTTTCGTGATATAGGTCTGATAACAGTCTCTTAAAAGTCTTATGTAGGATAAATCCACTTTTTAAACCACGAGCTTTCATAAGACTGCGTGCGTTTTCGACGCTACTACATGCTTTTTCATAGCCGCGAAAAGTTAGGATTGGGGGCAGGTGGTACGTCCGAAGAACTTCTGTGATCCTCAAAACGGTTTCGATGTAGTCCATGCAGAAAAATCCCTGTTCGAAATCCTGCTTGGTTAATTGGTTATGCCTCATTCGAAGTTCTTCATGTGCGCAAAAGGATAAAAGGACAAGGATAGAGCTCTTAGCACTGACCAATCCCTGAGAGATGTGTAATACATTTGTCCTCAATTCTCAGCATCATTTGTGGTTACTGAAAGCATATCTGATCTTTAGAATGACTTGCCGTTTATCGATGTAACAAGTCAGTACTGCCACTTTCTCAGGCAAGTCTGGTACCAATTGCGAACCCAGAGAGATGGAAGGCTTGGTGAACTTTGAGCGAGGGATCGAACAGTCAGCCATAGATTGATTGATCATATGTGATGCAAATCACCTTTAACCACTGCAACAGACGCTTAAATGGATAATCTTCGCAAAAGAGCATGTGAAGTACACTTGACAAGAAAATCTGGGACTAGCTACCAAGCCACAGTCACTTTGGTCGCCCTTTTTGTGAAGGATGAGTGTTAGCCAAGTCTTCCCCTGATCTGAGATTTTTTCCTTGTGAATGCAATATGTCTTAAATAATGCGAGAAGTGCATGTAGAAAGTTGGCAGTGATGTTTCTTCGTTTTGGAGCTGAACCTTTATCTGAGCTTTCTATCGCAACTCATACTTCAAAGAATAGAATCATAGGCAGTTTTTCTCCAGTGGGGATCTCGTGGTCCGGAACAGGGTTAGCAGAACAGGGAATTCAGTGTAAAATTCTCCTATTATCAATTTCATATCATGGTGGGGAGTCTTAGTGATCTCATCTTCGATCATCAAGGCTGACAGCGAAATACTATATTCGCACAGGTTCTAGTGACACTTCATAATAGATCTCTTTTTGTGCTGCTTCTAATAGCTTCTTCTGCGTATCGATGTAGATCCTCATGTAAAGCTCTTCTATAGCTGGTAATTACTCACGCTAAATATGTTGCCCTAAAATTTACCCTCAGCTTTTGTTACTTTTTGAATAAGTTTTTTGCGGTAGTGAAGATGCAATCGCATCATTTTGATTGTGTGACTGAAGCGAACTTGGCTCAACTTTTTGGGTCCTTTGACGAGCAGTTCGTATTTTTCACTTGGATCGTCCTTTTTCTGCCATTCACGTTTAAGTAGGATTTCTCTCAGAAAGTTTTCGTCATAAGCAGCTTGACGACTTCTCCTTGGTCGATAACATTGATTCTTCTTCACTTTCGGCTCTATCGAATTTCGCACCAAGAACGCGATGATCGGGCCCAGTACAGAATAATGGGAACACAACGGACGTGTATGATTGGCACCGCCTTCTGCTTGTAAGTATGTAGTTGATTTTCGTATGCATCGTACCATTACGTTACTCCTATCTACAGCGGCAGTTCTTTCTCCTGAAAAATAATTTCCGGGGGAAGAGCGTGTTACAGACAAGAGTTTTGTAAGACGGTTTCCATTCTCATTTCTTTCTCCTATTCCAAAGTTTCCAGTCGTGTATTCAATCTCGTTGACCTTCTCTATCCTGGCATCGAAGTCTCCGAAAATAAATTTGTAATACAACTTTTCATTGCAGATAACCTTCAAATCAGCTGCATCAGCCAACAAGTAGCAGTTGGATAGTGATCTTCTTACTACACATTAATTTAGGTTAAAAGATGACTAGACCAAGAAGAAGGTTTCGTAAGAATCGACAAGATTGTAATGGACGGGTTAGCAACGAAGCCTACGCCGCTGGCACTTCGTGACAGGACCCTTTCTCCATGTATCGCGAGCATACTTTTGTCCAGTTGACATATGTCGGTCTTCCTGTTTTTCGTTTCTCGTGTAGCAGTCAGATAAAATTTTGCAACTTGCTACTCTAAGATGTGCATAATAATCAGCGTCAATGGAGAGTATTTTTGCAATTGCGTGCAGAATAATAAACAATCACTATGCTGTATAGTTTGCTTGTTTAATAGATCCGCTTCCACTGATATTCTGCGTATCCCGAGATTTTGTGACTCCTCACCGATTGTCTCACCGCCTGATGCCAAAGACGGATGCACCCGAGTGTGTAAGGTACTGAGGCTAGCTGATTACTGCAATATAATCCTTTTGGATTGTTCACTCAGCCTTGCAAGGACGTTTTCAGGTCTTTACCATAACGATTCCGAGAAATTCCGTTTTGAAAGCGGATCCTTTGGTGGGACCTCCTGGCTATTCCCATAATTTCTTTAGCACAATTGTTTTATCCAGTACTCTCCTATTTAGAATAGTATCAATGCCAAAAAGATGTGGTATGTTGGAGAATGTTCTAGTAGCTTGGGCAGACACTTGGATACGGCCGTCGCACCATTGCTCATCATCTAAATGATTGGGTTACCGCAAAGTGGCGCCTCGATGGGCACCTGACGCATTGGTCGGTCACATCCCATTGCGAAGTCGACTCACCACATTTTGGAGAAATTGAACTGGACCACGTTGCCACATTCACCGTATAGCATTGATATTGCTCCATCGGAATGTCATCTCTTCCAGACCAGGAAGCAGCATTTGGGAGAAAATCTAAAAACTACTACTTACTTGCCAATGATGTGGAGTGTTCAGCATAAACATTTGCGTCAGCCGGGAATCGAATTCAGATCTTACTCTTTCCAGGAGCATGTGCTGAACCGTTGCACCCCGGAATGAGTAAGATCTAAGTTCGAATCCCGGCTGACCCAAATGTTTTTGCACAACACTCCACATTATTTGGTATATTATAAGACCATATTACCGCAAGAGGCGGTCAAATAGATAAATTTCGATTGGTTATTGATACTACTTACTTACTTGGATACTTGGACGGTCCGTCTTCACTAGTTGTGCGGACCCCAGCACGTATTCCATTCCTCTCTTTGCTGCGCGACAGTCGTCCATGACGGTGGTCTAGTTTGTGTATGGCGGCTGTTGCGAGTGTCATACCGTAATTTGAAAATATCGGCAGCTACGTGTAAAGCTCCTTAACTGTTTCAACGAACATGTCCGCCCAACTTGTAGGTGGTCGTCCTCGAGGGCACGTACATTATCGTGGAATCCACTCTACAGTTCTTGTCGTCCGTCTGTCGTCTGTTCTTTTCAGTATGCGACCGGCCCATCTGTGTTTCGCTATAGATGATGTATATGTATAGACCTCTGGTTCACGAAGATGGGATAGAGCTCGAAGATCTGAGCTACACAAGCCGGCCAGATGTTGCGTGAGCCGACTAAATTTCAGAGAACGTCGTTCAAGCGCTCTGTGAGTTATTCGTAGCAGTCTTGACGTGGTCGAAAAACTACAGCCAGCTCAGAATGTCGGCTTATGTCTTTTGGGAGGAAGGCATCAAATCATTGCTAAATAAATGGAAGTACTAAACTATTTTTCTTCTTTCTGGTTGTTGATTTACCCTAAGCTGAAATTTCGCAGTTTAACTTAGAAACAATAGTCGTCCACCATCCGGCGATAAACATCCAGAGTTGCAAGCATAATCAATAAATTAAACACTGAAATGGAAGAGTAAAATGTTGAATATGACAGTATTCGCGAATAGAAAGAGCGGAAACAAATGTTGTATAGAATATGAAACATTTTCATGCCAAAGCGTTTCCTTATCTTTTATTCGTCATGAGGAACATTATAGAAAAGTGTTTGGATGTGTACGTTGGCATGACGTCTCACAGATATACGTGAGAATATTCAACATCAATACTTTTTTATCTGTTAGTAAACCTATTTTATGAACATGCAATTGTATTCAAGTATTCAAAAATTGCTAAGCGTGTTGGAGAAAATAAGCGGATATTTGTACTGTTGACGTCGAGAAGTTTCTGAACTAATTTTTGTCGATAACTTCTTAGAGACCTTTTTCCGCCTAAGCTTACTAGCAGCTCTATACGTCGAATATCGCCGGATTGACTAACTTGGGGAAAAAAATGCATTCACAGTTATTTCAAAGGAAATACTGAATACTCTAAAGATTTTCAGGGAAAAAATGGAGCCGTGAAAAGTTTTGGCTCTAAAATCATAATGCCACCATTTATCAAATTTAAATTTTACTTAAGTCTCAGTCAAAGAAACAAGAAGTAACATTTTGCTTGCTATAATAATTGGTGGGGCATTTGCTATCTATTGAAATTCATAAGCTATTTTTGTTTTGGTTCCTACAAATTATTGTCGAACTCAAGAACTTATGCAGACATAGGCCATCTTTATGCAGCTTAAAGTAAATAATATATGATTACGTGTCATCCTGGAGAAGTTTATTCACTTTAGTCGCAAAAGTCTAATAACTTGGAGAAAGGACGTCCTCTCTGTCTTGTAAATTGTTTCCGTTGTTCTCCTAATTAACTTTAATTGTTCTAAGTGTGTTGAGAAGCTAATGGAGATGCTTTTTTGACTCTGATGTTAAGTCGCTTTATCCCTAGTACAACGTCTTTTGTGAATTAGTTAACCCTTGATGTAAATACAATAATTAGAAATGCGGTTAAATTGCAAACACGATCATTGGTTTGATCCTGCGCTTTGAGTAACTCGATCTTTGCAGTTGTTTAGGGACGGTAGGTTAATGCTAGATTTTCAAGAAAGGACAAAAACATGCATGAACTCAATATGATTCAATGACTTCCACGACGGCATGAATGGTTTTTCAGAAAAAGATCAGAACCGAATCTTTTATGCTTTACACTTCACAATATAAGAAATGCAGAACAATGGAGGCAAAAAAATCAATGCCAAATATAAAGACAAATATCAATTTTAGATAGGCTTTTCAGCTTCCGGTTGTTACATGGAACGTCGTCTGCTTCGTCGCTTGAAAACCGAACATCGCCTACAACGATCTTCACGAGTGCAGCATCAAATGTGAGCAGCAACTGATCGTCAAGAATTTTTCCTTAGATTAGAAGTCTCTTTGAGAGTACACATATATGTGAAATGTCAATTGGCTAATGCAGCAATTTCAACATATTTGCATGGTTCAGAAAAAAAAGATTTTTGTGATCAAAAGATGTGAATTTCACGTGCGCACCGTGCGTGACAGATTGCTGGTGAAAGAACCGTCATTGTGAATTTTCTTCAGAAGGAATATAATTTCGTACATTTTTCTATTCTATGCTTGCATATATGAATAAACCACGGTGTGTGTCTCGTATGTTTATTTTATTGACTGTGTTGATTGTTCATCTGTTTTTCATCTTTGGTTCGTGCAGCTCGTGACTGTCGCTGAAAAGTATGCGGTTGACGAGACTAAGTTTGTGACCTAATGAAATGGCTTGTTTTCCGTTGAAGATCTATTTCGATTTGAATTGCAGTGAATGATGTCGTTAGCACTTAGCAGGTTTTGATTGATACAGTCGTGGAATCATATGGGAAAGAATATCGAGCTTCCTCAAAAAAAATCAGTGCACAGATTCTAAGCACAAATTCAAATTCTTATTACTGACATATTGACTTACAGCATGTTCTTTCTAAGGCTTTAATTCCTTCCAAGCAGACACTTAGTGTTTATGCTTGAGGTTGGAATTCATTAAGGCAACAAAAACGCGCCAATGACACTTGATAGATATGGTTCCCGTTCATTGAAGCGACTCGTTTTCTGAGAACATAACGTCTGAACAGATTTCGCAGTAAAATTGTCCATCCAAAACGGGCAATCAACGTGAAACTGCAGATTGTTGTGAGCGTAGAGAATTCTGTTTTTACGTTAAAAACTGCTATAGTGAAAATTGCACTCGTATGAGGATTTTCAATTATTTCAATTCCCTGACTGCGACGAAAACATTGTGAGGCTTCGCGAGCAGCTAAAATGACTATCTGTATTTCAATTTATCCTTTTACTTATGTTGCTAGAATGATTGAGTTACGTGTAGGAACGATTCCTAGATCGATTTTCAAACTACTGATTGGTATTAGAAGTTTTCGAACAGTGTCGACTAAATAATCCAGGAAACATTAGCGATTTAGGGACGACGACACACTCGAAGAAGAAGAGGATGAAATACGCGAACTGTTCGAGAGAGAAGAAGATGTACTTAGTCGAATATCAGTGAATTCACGGAGGTAAGGAAAATTTGCTTAAAAAATTTACTCGGATGTTTCAACTTACCTGGAAAACGCTGCGGTATCATAGGAGAGGAAGCAAATCCTTAACGATAAGTCGATCAAGAGTTTTGCTTTTGAAGTAGATGTAGTCGTTTCTTTTCATTTAGTGGAACTAAATTACTTTTATGAATAATGAACGCTATTTGGCACATCATATCACCAAGAAGTTCCAATGAAATCTAATTCACATCTGAATTATTAATAGTGCGCTGTTCTGACTGAATTTCTTGGCATATTTTATACTAAATGCGAGTTTTTTATTGTTTTCTCCAGTTTCTCTTTGTCTAAAAAAGCCATTAAAATCGGTCTAAAATCTTTTGTTCTTACAATTTTCTAAACGGCGAAAGTTCAGTGTTTTATGAGAGCTTCTCGGCAACAAATCAAAAATTATGATGCCTGAAACAGCTGATAACTTATAGATCTAATCAAACCGAAGACCTCGCTGACTTTGACGATAACATTTCCACCATAGTGCTCGATCATTACCTCCCATTATCCAGAAGCAGTCGTGAGTTTTTTCAAAATAATTTGACGATTCTTGATCTAAGGTTCAACGTTTTTAAGCTTTTTATCACGAGTATCATATATACCGATTAATGGCGAAATTAATGGTATTGGTATGCACAGTGATAAGAATAGTGACCGATAGTGACTATCACAACTTTTTTCAATGGACCTGAAAATAATTAAAAAACGACTAGTGGTTTTTTCATGAACTAGTATTCTGCAAAAAACGTCATCAGGATTACTACTACTTTACGGCGTACGCTGTGTATAATTCCATAATCAGTCCTCTGAGGACCAGCGTTGATAGGCAATCGGAGAAGACGGCATCTGCATGCCTGTGCATGTTTGTCCAGCTGTCCGTGCCTGCTTTCCCACAAGATGTGCAAGCTATCGAATGATTACTAATAGTCTAGTGGAAAAGCATGTTCGGTAAAAAGGCAAGGAAACGCGGCAACAATCCACAAAATGCGATTGCATACCACATTTTTTCTCATCAAGAAAAAAAAAACATAAGGCTCTCGGGGTTCATCAATCCCTGAAGGAGTGCGTCAATATCGGGCCTTCACAATGACTTAAGATGTCCTACCAATGTGCGTAAGTCAGTGCTGCTATCTCCCAGGCAAGTCTTGTACCAATTTACAGATCCTGAAGAGATAGATGGCTTTGTGAACCATGAACGCGAGATCGATCTATTGACCTTGTGTGCAATGCAAAGCATCTGCTAATCACTGCGTCACCTGCGTTCCTCTGATAGAAAAAGATTAAATAGACGTAATTTTCTCTAAAAATACACGTATAAAAATTTATTTACTAACATGCTCTCTTTTCGTAGCGATGAAATTTTCCTAAAATCGGAATATAATTATATAAAATACTAAAGAATTCGCTGTAAAGCTGAAAAATCACACTTCGGAAGCAAAACGTCATCCTTCCCAGTAGTAAAACGTAGTATGAAGATCGAATTGCAAACCAAGCTTAGTATGAAATCGGCATTTCTTGAGCTATCGAATGACTACAACAGCATCAATAAAAAAGGAGCAAATGTTATATAGCAGCTAAAATATCCTTCCTTTCATAGACATGTGGTTATATCGTTGAAACATTGGATAATAAGGAACATACAAACTTTATTTTTTACTAAAATTATCCTCGTAGATGCCTCTCCGATGAAATTCCATTACACTTTATCACGTTAATATTCTCTCAGAACCTGTAGTCGTCTCTTCGCATCCGTCGTTTCAATGGTCTTCAAATACGCAGGCAGACAGCATCTACATGTCTGTGCATGCTTGCCTGAGTGTCTACGCCTGCTTTCCAACGTAACGCGCCTGCTTTCCCACGCTACGCGATGCCCCTGTTACAGTAGCTAAATGAATTTGACGATGCTCGGCACGGCATGAAACGTACCTTTTAGTCCTCAAAGGATTAAGACATGTCAACGTAAATCTGATCTACACATAACACGTAGATCAGTTACAGTGCTGCAATAAAACTAGTCTTAATTCAATAATCATAATCAGTAAAAACTAGTGAACTGAGCTGTTGAGATTGCCGCTGGTTTCTATGCGTACGAAATGCGCTAAACTACTCCTGAAAGTAAAATAGCACACGATAGTGTAGTTAGCTACTCTAGAGCTATTATATACGTAAAAAACTTTCGCAATTGCAAATTTTATTTATAATGTGAGGTAAAAAATCAGTGAGTTTGTTAGGCTTGCACCGCCTTTTCGAGTGTGACTGCCAATAAGCTCTATTTGAGATGTAGAGCGCATGTGGCGCAGTAGCTAAAGGTGCTTTGAGTCACACGCGTGGTCTTTTCAATCTCGCGCCCATAATTCACCAAGCCTTCCCTCCCTCCGGGGTTGGTGAATTGGTACCAGACTTGTTTAGGAGGATACCAGCGCAGACTTGATGCATCGGTAGGCCACCGCGAGCCATTGCAAAGTCCAGAAATTCATTCAGTCGCCTCTAGCGAAGCTAAAAATTGAAGACAAATTTATGGCACATCCCTCAGAGATTGATCAACGCCAAGAGTTTTATTTTTATAGAAGTTTTACTTGGCCTTTCGTAGCATAAAAGGCAGTATAGTTTCTTATCTTAGTGAATAGTAAAGAAGCACAGCAAAAAAACACATATATACGTATATATATATATATATATATATATATATGTATATATATATATATATATACTAGATATAATCATATATATATATGCATACAGAGTGCTGAAAAAACTCTGTCATTTTTTCAGATGTTGCAACTTTAAAATATTGCTGCATCAAAATGAATTCACACAATTTATTTAGTAATTACATCTATGAGATCAACAATTATAACAGTAAACAAAAAAGTTTATAACAAAGTCTCAAAATTGTTCCCTTCAGCCTCAAAACATTTGTGAAGTCTCTTGAGAAAACTTCCAACGATGTTCGCATGAGTTTCCATTGTAGTTTCGTACCAAGAGCGTGACCAAGTCTTTAAGCGCGTCTACGGTAGTGTAACGAGTAGCCGAGACTATTCCCCCAGTATGGACCACAAGAACTGAACCATTAGGTTGGAATCCGGCAAGTTTGACGGCCAAATGTCCTTGCCTCAGAAGCCTCAAAACAGCTCTTGACAGATGGCAGTCGTTCAGCGGACCCAATGCGCAGGGAGGTTGCTTCTGTCCTGTCTCATGTCTTCCTGAATCGTAAATCCGTCAGCGCCAAATTGTTGAGTAGTCCAAGGCTCCAGTACGCCCCGTAAAACAACTGCCGATAGCTGGCAGCGTTGATTTTCACGTTTCCGTTGATGGAGATCAAAACATCTTTTCGGTAGCATGAATGTCGGCCCAGACCACCGCGGAGGTCGCAAAATGGCTGCGGACCATCGTTTGTGCCATTGCAGACCCGCTGACCTCTCTTAAGAAGGTGACGTCGATTTTGGCGATTGTGGAAAGATTCGACTGTGAATATTCTCATGCGTAAAAAGCACCTTCGACAAACGTGCACCAGTTGCTATCAAGTGAGACGTTCTGCACAACTTTGAAAGCCGTTCTTTCTTCATCCTTTGGTCCACAAAGTGAATACTAGAGATCTTGTAGCTCCGCAGATTCAGCTTATTTTTGACGATGTTTTGGAGGATCCACTTGCTCATCACGAGCTTCTTTGCCATTTTGCGCATGAAACGCTCCAAATTTCGTTGAATCTGGCAACGGATCTTCTGGATTCCGAAGTGGACAAGGTGGATGGACGACCTTTTCCTTTTCGAGACGCTCTTCAGTCTCTCCAGTTTCTTTGAACGTTTGACGGCTTTGCAGGCACTTCTTGAGTTGACACCGGTTATTTCAACAGTGTCGGCCGTTTTCACTCCCGTCTTGTGCAACTCAACTACTGCCAAGCGTCAATTTTTTCAATCCGTAATCTGAAAACACCTGAAGAACACATTCTTTACCACAGTTAAACATATACGGCAAATCTATTGTGATATGTTGAGTTCTAACTTTAACTACCTCTCACTTCAATAAAATTATCAGAATTATTGAAAAACATTGTATCAATGCTAAAAATAACTCTTCATTCGACCGCTTTCTTACAGACCTCGCTCAAAAACAACCGTAGTCTGATAATGATACGACATGTTTTGAGCCGATTGTAACGCCTAAATATTATACAGGCGCCTGTTTCGTCCTCCAGGACTTATCAGTAGCACTCTCTTGGTGCAGCCGATCCCCTGAGGCTATACTCGCCTATGAAGGAATCGACGCCGAGCAATAAGCCCGTAATTTTAGCAGCCACAAACTCGACTGCTGGTCTCTGCAGTGTCACCTGACTTGCAGTGTTTACTACTCGTTATCGATTCCTTAAAGAGAAGTATAGCCTCAAGGGATCGTCTGAGCCGAGGGACTGTGCTACTGAGAATAGGCGTGGAGGACGAGACAGGAGCCTGTCTAGTAGCATTTAGACTCACAAACGGCTTAAAACATGTTATATCATTATCAGGCTAAAATTAACAAAATACGAAATTGGCGGAACTTTTTCCGCATTCTGTTTATATACATATGTATATACATATGTACACAAATGTATACATATATATGTATATACGTACATATATATATATATACATCTGTATATATGCATATACGTATGCACATATGTGTCTATACATATATGCATGTATGACAAAAGTTCCGCGCAGTGACTCAGTCGGACGCCTTTGTTTGGTACATACGCAAATTGTGTGGAATGAAATAAAGGCCGAATATAAGTAAATAAGAACAACATCATTTTGGTGACCTAAAGTGATTAAATTGAACACATATCCAAAAACTACTTCTAACTTCTAAATTTTTCTCTGTCTACGCAAAATGATTACTTTCATCCTGATTTCACTGCTCATCATTACTGTCTTGCTGTTCCGCAAGTCTGAAAAGGTGAGAGGGAAGGAAAACTATACCATTTTTTGTTCCTTGTTGTTCCATGAAAATATGTGAAAATTTTCAAAAGCAATGATTTATCACTCTCTTTAAGCGTATTTATGGCTTACTTACGGAATGATCCCATAACAGAAGTGAGATAACAACAAAAATTTTTGGAGACAAAAATGTGTGTAGTTTGGCAAGAAATCCTGTTAGAATTTACGCTCCTCCAAATTCATTCGTAACAGAAACATCACCTCACTGATCAATCTCCATGTGAAGTACTCATCTTTATCTCCGAACAATGTAAAATCTACGTTATCAAAAGAAACGTTGTACACAATCGAGGCACTCGAGATGTGACGCTCATTTGATACCTCGTGCCCACATTTCATTTCTACAGTGGAAATGTTGTGATGTAGGCTCCCGTTGCAATAAAAGGCGACAACTTTATTGCGATATGTTGAGCTTTTACTTTGACTCTCTCACTCACATCTACTACTAATTGTTTATGATAACTGCAGGAACTGCTCACATGACTTTGCTTCCGACGCAGTGACAGTATCCCTGGCCCACGGTGACTAATGAATTTTGATTTCCGACGTGGTGTCGTTTTTTGGCACGTTTGATTAATTAGAAATTTTTGTTGAATTCTCATTTTCTTCCAAGCCTCACGTGACGCAACGTCTAACCTTTTTTTTTGTTAGGAATCCTTCAAGTCATCAATCTCAATCACATCGTGAGTAACTCATAATGTCGTTTTCTAGATGGGTGCTCTCCATAAATCCTCTATTCGACGATGGAGAAGACATTTTTACTGAGCGCATTCACTCGGCTAACACTCATTGGCATCCATTTTCATTCGTCTTAACCTTTTTTCAGTAATCTTTTTTCTTCCATGGTATTTCTCAAAAAGAAACTGTGTTATCGCTATTACAATGATTTGATAGGAATCTACTTTTCAATGACTATCATACCTTCCACTTCATTACGAAGAATTCACTACTAGCTGTAGTGCGTCACTGAGAAGCTTTGCTAAGAGGCTTTTTTGTCTTGGAACTGAACCACTCATGAGGATACGTGGTTATTGCATTTAAAAGATTCGATAAGAACGAGTAGATTCTTGTCTGGGATATTTACTGGGTAGCCATGATCACTGTGTACGACGAAACTCTACTCATCTAGCTGATTCTGAAAGCATGGCGTTAGTTTCAGTTTGAAAACACCTTTGGTTAGGACATAATATAAGACAATGCCAGGTAATACTGGCAGTAGAGCTCTATTACGAGAAATGGGTGTGACGTATGCACTATAACTCCTTACTACAATCCTACTTTCTAGACTGGATAGATTTGGGCCAAAGCCTCAAAAATATTTGAAGATATACCCTTCGCGAAGCTCGTTTCAATAAAACCAGATTGGAAAATGAGAGATGAATACTAGAATCTATCTGATTACCGTTCATTAAGAGAATGATTCTAAAGACTACTCAGGCTCAGATAAGATTCATTGCCTTCGTATTTATGGCTTAATTAGACCTCGACCTTACCATGACGAAAGCTATTGTGAAACGTCTTTTCTGCGTAAATAATAGCTGAATATTCCAGTTGTGATCTCTATAACAACAATTTCATTGTAGGCACTTGTCTTTGCTTGTCTACGATGCTTTTCACTTTCGGTAGCTCAAGTCTCTATTCTAATATATGATGATTGTCCTACGCTCACTCCACTGTTGCTGCGCAATCATGGTGGTCAAATCGAGCTCCAAACATATTTGAATCTTTTTGACTTTGCTTAGAATGTGAATCAAACTTTAGAAGTGAAACATGATTGCTCATGCTCAAAAGAACAGAAGGACAAAGATGTCAAGCCATCAGCGTCACTGACCTTCTAGAGATGTATGATGCATTCGACTCTACTCATAGCTGTGCATACGTATTAATACATATTCGGGTTTAATACTGCGTTGCAACGACTTGCAGATGCATGAAGTCACTATTTTTGTCCTTCTAAAGGCAAGTTTGTCAAAGATTTAGAGATCTCAAAGGAAAAGGACCATGGTTTTCCCAAGAAATGGAATCGAACCATTGACCACGTTTTTGTATCACATGCCACATCCAACCATGGCACTAGACCATTTTTCAATGTCTTACATAAACTTAACTAGAAGCCGAGTAGAGGACTTTTGAAAAGATTCTTGAACATCTTGCGAAATTGTTTGCATATCTGACTGTATTGCTGGATGTTGTTGGGCTCTTCATTCTTTTCAAAGTACTCTAGCCACCTATATATCAATAGGGTATATATATATATATATATATATATATATATACATATATATATATAAATATAGAGTATAGAAGCATATAAAGCAAGCAGTGTACGGGCGTGTAATTACGCTTCTGAAAAGGAAACGATTACTCGTTTTCAGAACAACTATCTCAGAACACCAACCGGATACTTAACGACGTCAATTACAGTCCAATTGATAGCCCAGTACTCACAATTTAAGCTTAGTGATTACTAGATAAAAACGCATATACTTTCCTCAATTTCACCTGGTCGCACTAAAGATATTATTAGGCTTTTACATTTCATCATAAAGGAGAACATTAAGAGAAATTGATTTATGTTTATTGCTAACGTTTTTTTCGTTATTGAAATTGCTAATTTTATTGCCTTGAGCTGCATTGGTATTTTCTCATTCAAAAGGCGACTTAAGAACTTCTATGTTACTGTTTCTGTGTGCTGATAAGCTAAGCCAAGTTTTCCTCGACAGATCTTAAGGAACACCAGTATCTAATTAAAATGGATAACATTTCCTTGACAAATTTGTCTTACTTTTCTTTTTCATGTGTCAATTGAGTTGAGAGCTCTGATGAAGTTGAATAGAGAGAGATTAATTAATTATTGAAAGATAAGTATTAAAAAGTTTAGGCAGTTTAACTTATAACACTAAAAGTCTTTGGAAAAGAAACACGTGACATCTCTTCTTTTCTTCTCTTCCCTTTTTTAGAAGTATTTTTCTTCTATACGAGCGTTATGACTCAATCGAATCCTGAAGAGTGTTCTCCATTGCAGCGCACGATGAAATACCGCTTGTCTTGACTCATCGATTACATTATTTTTAGACTCAATATGCCTAGCAATCATTTTTGAGCCACGCATGTCAGTTGTCCGTCAAAGAGGGCTGACTTATAGTGCTCGATACTCGTGTTTCATCTTGCGATCTCGTCAGTCGCGCAAGATATCGCAAGATCGAAACACGTGTAACGGGCTCTATAAGTCAGCCCTCTTTGACAGACCACTGACAAGCGTGGCTCAGAAATGATTTCTAGGCGTATTGAAATTTGAGCTGTGGTTTTAAGAAAACACTCGAAAAGAGAGTATGAACAATATTTTAAGAATATAGTTGATTGCTACAGTGTCAGAAACGTCGATATTTGATTGAATGATCGACTAGGGAAATGTTTACTATGAGAACTGGTGACTTCACGGAACAAAACGTTTGTAGTGGTGGTGAAAAAATTTAGCAAGGAGTATTTCCGGCAATCAAACCTTATTTGGCCATGAATTCCGGTTGATAGGAGCATAGCTTCCAGAAATTACCAACTCCCGCTTCATAAATTTGAATTTTTCCAAAGGGAACTTATTTTTCCGATCTTTTCAAACAGTTTTCTAAACGATACAGTTTGCTCTTCCATGTTACCTGCAATAACTTCAATGATTACGAAAATGTCTTTTTCTTATTTCCGACCTTGTTTGGAGAAATACCTTGGTTTTGCTTTGTAACTTTTTGCGTGTAAGTGCCAAGTTACGGCACTCATCTTTGAATGAAGCTTAGACTTCTTCTGAAGATATCAAAGACCGCAAAAAAGACCTCAGTTAACAGCCACTTCAGCCTATAGGATAGTTTAGGAGAAGGTGACTACTTGAAAATGTGTTACGTGGAAGAGAAATTGTTATAGCTTCAAAAGCTTTGATTAAGCTGTTGATAAGTGGAGAAAAGAATAGAAAAAATAATTGAGTGAACAATTCTCTGATGAAAACCAACTATTTCTGCAAATATAGTATAATTAGATAGCAGCTGATTGAAGTGAAGGAGTCCTCCCACTGAAAATTTGTTGTTTTGCTGGCTCTCATTGAAGTCGATGAAGCACTACTTGCTTCCAGCACTTTGCTTTACTTCTGACCTAGAGAAATTTTTTTTTACTGAAAAAGACGGTAATGTATTTCTACTGGAATAGATGCCGCGGTTTTACCATTGCGCTTGTAGCTGTGCTTTATATCTATTTGTCTTTAATTTCTTCAAATAGTTTGATAAGTCTTTGTCATAGTCATTAATTTTCGGCGGACGCTTCTTCAGAAATTTGCGACAAAGCATTGTGGTTTCACGGACTCTATTAGAATCTTGTTATATCTGATGGTCCCCTGATCTCTGTCATTATTAGCGTAGGAATTTACATGTTCACAGAGTGGTTAACGTCATCATCGCCGTCATCGATATCGTTATCTTACTATCGCTGTCCTAGAAATCATTTTTGGGCGGAAGCTATTACATTTTATTTTGTTTTGTCATAAGCTTTTTGACGGGAATCTGTTTCGGCTACTAAACATTAAGAGGTGCCCCGTTGAAGAATGCGGTAGCACTAATCACCTCAATATGAAGGATCTCTTACATTTTTTAAACTGAAAACTCATCAAACTGATGAATCTGACGATGAGACTGTTCTCATTAAGCAAATTATTTCTCGATGTGCTTTACCAACTTCGTCAATGATTACTCAGGCCTTTCTTATTTTTAACTGCTAAGTTCATTCGACAATTCTCTGTTTTTTTTTTGTTGTTCTTTTGTTTACTGGAACTTAAACTCAGTTTCTTTATTCCTTGAGTATTCATTCGCTTAAAACTTATTACTGCACAAAATTTTTTCTAAGGATTTCTCAAAAATTTGTAAGTTTCATATTTTAACATTTGGTGGAAAAAACCGAAATCGGAATAGCAACAAAAAAAAATATAGAAAATAAAAACTTGACCCAACTTTGGATTTTATATGATAAGAAATTTTGAATACTCATAAAATCTGATTGATAACTTCGACTGAAATTATGATTCAGCATGTAGATAAAGGAATTCTTTCGCATAGTTTTACACAAGTTTATCTGTACAAGGTCTATCACATCTTAACCAGCGCCAAATAATTTATTCATGTTTATCTATTTTCATTTACATGAAGCTACTCACAATTTGAAAGAATAACGATTGTACGTAAAGCTTAAACATTTTCATACTTTAGAGATGATCTGTAGAAAAGATTTGCACAACTTTCAGAAATTCCAATAAAGTTTTTCTTTTCCAAAACGGAGTTCTCAGTGCGCTGTAGCAGCCAAAAGAACATTGGGTTTCGCATAAATGCCACACACTGCTTCGACCCTTCATAAAAAGCTTATTTTCTGATCGTTTTCAACACTTATATAGGCATCCGATAGTTTAAACCAAAAGATTTCGAACAGTGTATATTATTTTTAAAATTGCCTCATTATTATGCTGAAACAACAAAAATAAAATTCTGCTTCTCATTATAACATTTCTCGCTGACCAAAGCTTTTTCTTCAGAATTTTTATGAATAATTGATAGTTCAAGTCTCCGGAATTCAAATGATGTAATTGTTTTTCAAGAGGAGCTTTTTAGTGCGATGGAATAGCGAGAAGATGATCGAGTTTCAAATTCGACGCGCAAGATGTGTTTTAACTAGGCTATGTTTGTAACATTGCCATAAAGTCTGTGGACGGAACGCAAGCTTCATGCAGTGATCTTTCTTGCACAGAAGCCCGGTTCGTAACGCGCCATGTTTTGTAGGAACATGACTGTGCTTTTTTTAGTACTTAATAAACCATAAAGATTCATAATTGAGGAAACCTTTTGAAAACAACAAAAAAAAACAATTGAAAGCAATCGACGTGCAGCGAACTGGTGTCGCTTATTGCAAAATCTTATTCACACACAGGTAAAAGGGTGTTACCTTGGCGCCAATATGGCAAAACCTTATCCACATACCGCCAGAGCGTGGTGGCTTGAAGTCGGTGTCGCGCTGCGCGAAGCTTAACATTCTTTTGGCTGCTACAGTGCATTAATATGACTGCCAAAAACATCATTGGAATTCCTGGGATTCGGTCTATCGTTTACTTCTTGGAAGTCTGAGAAAAATCTTCGTTCATCGAGCAATGCTTGATTAAGTAAGAAAATCTTATTTTTGCTGTTCAAGCGCAGTCACGAAGACTTTTTGGAAATGAAATACACCATTCAAACTTTTCTGCTTTATGCTATCGAATGATTACTTGAACATTAAAACAATCAAAGAATTCGTTTTTTTCAAAGGGCACGGATAACGGAAAACTACCGAAATTTTATTGAGATTTCACATGCAATATTGCTTATAAATTTAAATCTTTTGTCGAATAGAGCTATATTAATATCTATCATTTTAAGAGATCAATTACATTGAAGAAGATCTATCATCAGAATTCTCACTGAATTTGGCCGTACAGGAAGTGGTGGAGAACGAAGAAAGGTGAGCTCATCTTAATTACAAACTTGATACTAATTAACATTCGAGCTGAGTTGCTCAATCGACGAAGAAATATCTCAATAAGGGGAGCTGATGAAGAATGCCTGTCACTAATTTGATCATATTTCTCACAAATGAACAAGTGCTAAAACATTTTCAACTCCGACATGTTGCTAAAAAATACTGCTAAAAAAATTCCTATGCAGCTAACCACAGGAGAAAATCAAATAGAAGTTTTAAAATAACACTAAAATTATTGTTTGTTCATAAAGCATAAGAAAGTAGAAACTAAGAAAACCGAGGGACTACAATGAATGTAATTTTATAAGATGGTTGAATGCATCGAGGCTTCTCATCACGAGGGGATGACGATCTCAGAATGATGCTGCTTGAGGCTTATGACGAGCCTCTTGAAAATTGTTTTTTGAATGTTTTTAAATCCTTCAGGTAAGACTGATGATGCAAACACATTGTTTCTCTAGAACAGTCAGAACACTTGTGAAAGTGATAAAGATTAGAGTCGCCTTTGATAGGCGTTTATCAGTCAATTGCAGTGTTTTAGCTACCGTACGAAGCAAAATTTAGTTTTGCAAACTCGCAATTCCGATTTGAACCGATATCGGCGTCAATTGACGAACCAAATACACTTTATTGCACAATAGCTCCAGCTTTCTTGCTTTCTTCTGTCAGAGCTGCAAAATCTCTCAAGTCATTTCTTCCCCTTTTTCAATGTCTTTATAATCGAGAAATCATGAAGTTGTAACTGTTGAAACTCGATGCCCCTGCGCCTTGAGTGTTTGACTTTTTACCACTTATTAGCGAATTATATTTTCCACCATAAGTAGTATGAACTTGTCAAACTATTTATTATTCGCCTTATTATCTACTTATCTACATGACCATCTTCATATCTACTATGCGGATCCCAGCGTTTCTGACATAACATTTGTTTCCTCGCATCCCTTATCTGCGATAGTTATCGAGAATTTCGTGTGAGTTCGGCTTTTTGAGTGAAGATTGTTGTCTTTATTACGAATGTTTATAAATGGTGCACAAGACAGTTCTCTATTGGATCCTCAGATAAATGTGATAAGGAGTTCATGCTTGAATTAGAAGTTGTGATTTGGGCTCGAGAAGTCTTCAACCAATTTTACGACCACGCAATGTGTGAGATTTGGTGAATTGCGAGGCAAGGTTGATTTAGGATCGCGCTTATGATGTTTATTATCACTGCCACTGCGCTATCGTTCCACTCTAGAAATCCATTTAGTAGCTTGAATAACAGACTGCAAAGCTTTTTTATCTGATACTGTCTTACTGCATAGATTATAGCTGAATTTGAGGAGCTCTTGAAGTATAGGTGAAAATTTATATCAGAAAGATCAACTATAGAGCAAGTTGTCTTCCAATGTCATTCTTAGTACCGCCTATCGTTTGAACTCACGGCTGATCAAATAAGTCCTTGCTTCTTGATGAACGAACACGCCGCTGTTAATATAGTTCATTTAGTACAATTTTATACAATAGTAGTGACTGAGCTTTGGGGCCTTCTTTAGAACCTGGAAGACTCTAGTTGAAATGCACTTTACTCCTTCAGGGAAGGCAATGACCATGAATGCACCGCAGCTTCAGAGGATTAAACACCGCTTCGTTGCTTTACGTTCAATACTTAAAATATCGCAAAACAGCGAAGTGGTGAATGCCTGAAAGAAGCTGCTTACCATGCGATTGAATATTCATGTACCAAATTTATCTCCATTCGTTATGAAAGTGTTTGGCTGAGTAGAACGTATATAATGATGCGCAATGAATTTTATCGGAAAGAATCTCGTATCTGTTGCTTAGGAAACTAATCAACGGAAATATTCAAACGACATAAGTGTCGTGAATAAACTATTGCTTGTTGTAATATACAATCTACAGACACGTGAGTCGGCAATGTTATTACAGCTGATGTTTTGCCGCTCCCGCTATGCAATGAAAAATTCCCAAGATCGACTGTCTATTAACCTCGGCATGCTTCAATATAATTCCTGATTTTCTTCTTTGAGCCAAACACAAGGTGTTACATTAATTTTTATTTGACAGCTGACGTTTCGGCAATTTGCCTTCTTCAGAGCCTGGAAAGGTCAAATTGTCCGCAATCCAATCAGTCAAACACCTCCATTACTCCTTTAGAAAAAATCGCCAGACCTAGGTTTTGATCGCATCAAGCATAAAATGAACTCTCAACATACTCACCGCTTTTTACATGTGTTCCACTAAATGAATTAAGTGGAGACCACCTGATGGAGATCACATAGGCTCGTAATGCACCCTACCCATCAAAAGAACAGTCTTATATACTAACTTAAGCCACGAGTGATAACGAAGCATTCCTCCCTGCGGTTTATAGTTCGATTGGTGATGTTAATTCAAAGTGCTTCCAGAATTTTTCGCTCTGATGTTTTTTTTATTCCTGCGCTAGGATGGTGACTTCGATCTCAAATCAACTCCGTCGTGCTTCTGTTCTCTACGCGTCCTTAACGGGGTGTTCCGTCTATTAAGACGTTTGTCAGCTAGGTGTTTCTTTATTAGGGCATAGAGCGGCCTACCCGTTTCGCCAATATTAATCGCTACTCACTTTGCAAGAGATTAGGTAGACCGCACCTACGCTCATTCAATCACTATCTCTGCCGTTAGGACATATTTTACAATCTTTCATTCTACAAAGGCGGCCATACAAGCGGTTGCGAACTAATTGGCGTCTTAGAGTATTTGTTGGTATTCAATAATAGCCACCGACTTCTCTGAACCTGCTCTTTTCAAACAGCGTTTTATAGATGTACTAATCTCATTTGAAAAAAACGGGAGGATGGACAGGACTTTCTCTTCATTCGAGTTTTCATTCGGAGGCGTACTCTTTCCTCTAAAGTTAAGCCGAGGGGTTACAAATTCGTATCCATTAGAAGTAGCTATTTCCCGAGCCAGTTTCACGGATTCTACTCTCTGCTCCTCCTCGGTACATACATTGGCTGCTGTTCGAAACATGTTTTTTGCTAACACCTTTTTCGTGTGTGAGGGATGAGAAGAGCGATAGTAAACCAGAATATTCTTATTACTTGGCTTCCGGTATCACTTTGTTATCTAGCCGCTCTCGGTTAAGCTTATTTGCACTTTCGAGAAAGGGAGCCAATACGTCAGCTGTCGAATAAAGATCATAGTAGCACCTCATGTTTGGCTCAAAAAAGAAAATCGGCAATGAAAAATCTTACCAAAAACGCTTCTAGATCAGTGAATGCAGAGGATAATATTTATGATAAATGAGCTATGGATCGAATACAAGAATGATTTCGAATGAACTTTTTGTGGCAAAATAGAGTTGGAAAACTTTTGCTGTCTTGGCGGGGACTGTTAATCATTTGTTTCATTTATCAAAACCAACATCTAAGTGCTTAAGAACTTTTGAAATTATTGAAGACAAAATGAATTGAGCACAACTTATTCTTGCTCCTAAGTTTTCCTTTTGGAAAAGCTTCAATATTTCCTAATTTTTTCAGAAAACTCCTTAGTCCGATAAGTGAATAACATGCTTTGAGTCAATAGGTCTAAGTGCTATACAGGCGTCTCTTTCGTCCTACCGAGACTCATCAATTACACCGTCACGCGATTCGGCCAATTCCCTGAGACTATACTTCTCTATAAAGGATTCGAGGCCGAGTAATGCCGTAAGTCAGATGATGGAATTTCTTGACATTGTAATGACCGGCTTAGCCGAAGGACGGTGCTACTGATAAGTCCTGGTAGGATGAAACAGGCACCGTATAGCACTTGGACCTAATAGCTCAAAAGATATTATATCCTCACCAGTTTTTTAATGCTTGAGCAACGTCTCTAAAAGCGGCCGAATGAAGAGAAAATGTCTTTTTGAGTGTTTTCTCGAGACTCCGCTCAAATTTCAATATATCGCGTGATTATCATTTGAGCCAACATGTCAGTCTATAAAGTTTGAGTCTATAAATCTGCCCATTTGACATATGGTCTGTTAAATGGGCAATTTATAGTGCCCGATACACGCGTTCTAACCTTGACAGTGTGAGATGTTCGTCGTCACGTAATCTTAATATAGGGGACTGAGCGCTCCGAGAGGATTGGCTATAGACGAAGGGTAACTGCCTGACTGACGAGACCGTCAAGGTTGAAACACGTGTATCGAGCGCTATAAGTCAACCCATTCAACAGAGAAATTGCTTTAGCATTTTTTTCGTCATACAAAGCACTAAATGACTGGTAATATTGTGACTAGTGGGAAGTTGGCATCAATGGTGGTAGCGCACTACTAAAAATAGCGCAGTATTCTGATTGACAATGTTTCTGTTCAACATAACTCAAATATAATCATTGCGTCAATTCAAATGTGCTTGCAATTTATGAAAACTTGCCGAGCAATGACTTGTTTTAAATGACGTAATCTTTGAAGTTTTTCCGCTTATCGGCAATATTGATTGAGAATACCTTATTGTTCAGCTTGAAACTTTTCCTAACAACGATTTGAAGAGCAGGAACGTTACGATCGAGTTACTGGATGGATGAAAAAAAAGTTCAATTTCGACAGAAGTTAAAATGCGTTAAAACTTACCCTAATTTGTTAGAGACCTCATTTTCTAACGCTGCTAAAATTTCAATGACTCACTTTATGAAGTTCATTAACACCGATAGTCCGGGGACCAAGATGTGTATATTAACTGTCTATTTCAATTGCTTCTTCCCTAAAACAAGTTAAATAGTCTGAGGAAGATCGAAAGAAAATCTACTCTTTCTTATAAATTTGACTTAGATGGTAAGGTCATTATTCCAAGCTTATGGACTATTTTCAGTTTATTTAGAAGTTCTATGACCATTATGTTTGCAAAAATTTTTCCTTTGTGGACAGATTGACTTTTTACATAACGCGTCGTCACAAATTTGGAGCGGTTCCCAGCATTTCTTGCATCCGATACATTTCGTTCCATTAATTCTCCACGGAGGTCTTTGAATATTTTAGTTTTGGCTTCGGCTGTTGCTTGAGGAAATCGTGTTCTCAATGAATATCGTGCAAAAGGGGCTTTCACCATTGCAGTCTTCAAAGTAGTCGTGCTAAAGCGTTTTCAGATGACTGATTGCAAGTTTCTGCAGAAAGGGATCAAACCAGCAGCCGCGTATTTATGGCAGAAGACTTGTAACCACCGCGCTACACGCGCTTTGACTTCAAGTACTTTGTAACACTTTATTCTCATGTTCATATTTATGCACATATACATGTATGCTATAATTTGCAAGTTCTGATAATGTGAATTGATCCGATCCACTGGATGATATAGGCTGCATTGAAGAAAGTAGGTTCAATAATATGAATCAGGTTTCGTCTTAGGGGATGCATACGAGTAGTACCCGCGTTTAGCAGAGCATTCATCATTTCGAAGAGAGTTTACATAACCCTTGCAACTAATCTGCTCTAGTCTCTTGACATCTTCCATGGAAACTGGTGATCTATTGAGACTCCAATTCGCAATTCACATTACTCTTTGGTAGAAATGGTTTGGCAGGTTCCAAGTTACAAACATGTTATATCGTATCTTAGCACTCTTGGGGCTACTATGATTTTATTTTCGTGCGATAAGCTAGCTTCCTAATGATTTTCGATTCCCAGGAAATTTCTCGACTCACATTATTGCTAACTGTGTACGGAATTAAAAACTAATGCACTTTATAGTAACACCTACGTTTTTATTTGTATTTGAATGTAGCGACTTCTTCAAGAGTTTTGAACAAATTTTCACTATGACTTTAGGTATTGCTTTATTATGTCCATTTTATTCAAGGCTCTTTATTGGATGAAATTCGAATTATCAATAGCCATTGGGAGCATATGAATTTATACAATAAATGACGTAAATAATTTAGCACACGCCCCACCTGATCGCTGCTATTTTTATTGCAGACAAAAGAATATTTATCAGAAAAACTTCTTCTCTCAAACTAAATGTATAGAAAGATGCCTTGAGAAGAGTAACACGAGAGTTTTTTGTTTTATTGTCCCGCGATTCCATAGCTTGGAATAGTGCCATTCTTCCATAGGCGAGTATTAATGAGAATAAGATGGTGCAAGAGAGCGCATGTGGCGCAGTGGTTAGAGGTGCTCTGCGTCGCACACGAGGTCAATGGTTCGATCTCGCGCTCATGGCTCACCAAGCCATCCATCCCTCAGGGGTCGGTAAATTGGTACCAGACAGGTCTCAGGCTTGTCTTGGAGGATAAGCAGCACTGACTCGGTTCAGCGTGAGGCCACCGCGAGTCATTGTAAAGGCCAGATGTGCATTCAATCACCTCAAACGAAGTTAAAAATTGAAGTCGAATGCATGGCGCATCCCTCAGGGATTGATCAACGCCGAGAGCTTTATCCTTATCCTTTATTAAGATGGTGCAAGAATTATATGCAAATATTGCATATATATATATAAATAATAAAGCTCTCAACACTGATCAATCTCTGGGGCAGCGCCATATTTCACTTTTGATTTTAGCTCCATTTGAGGTAAATGATTGCACATCTGGTCTTTACAATGACTAGCAGAGGCTTACCGACGTATCAAATTAGTGCTGCTATTCTCCCAGACAAGTCAAATCCAATTCACCGACCCGGAGAGATGGAAGGCTTTGTGAGCCTTGGGCATGGAATTGAACCATCGACCATCGATTAAAGCCACTTTTATCTTTACCTGGGACGCGTGGTACCACTACACTATCAAGACCCCTGCTTTGCTATCACTTTTTCTGCGATATAAGGTATCGAAACCTTCAGCAATCAAACATCAACAGGTTTGGACTAGTAAGCGCGGCATCTACTATCGGCATTACCTTTTTCAGAGAAGAGATGTTCTAAAGATAAACAATTCAATATCTATAGAATTTAAATTCTTTGTAAGGATTACTTCATTGTGAATCATTTTTCGTATTGTCTAGTTTACAGGAAGTAGTTATCAAGTTTTATCAGGACGAGTGACTACGAGGACCCAGTGCCTGAGAACGAAAGAATGTTTCGACGTCTCTCTGTTATTTAGAGTCGTATTGATTCTAGTCGATTGTATGCAGCCAGCCATTCGTTAGTCCGCGCAATATGGGTAGTGAAACGGTGCTATACTTATTCGACCTATGCTCCAATTTAAAAGATTCACGCTACGCAGCTACGAGGACCCAGTGCTTGAGGATCAAAGAATAACTGTAAACAATCGACTCGAATTGATATGGTTCCGAAGAAGACGAAGACGTTAAATCATTCACCTGCATCACCTGTGGTCCCGTTGATCGTCGAGTGACTTGAGCGGGTACCAGCAACACATCCATTTGCCCCTATCAAGAGTAGCCGTGCAAGAATAGCCCGATGGGTCCTCCTCGCTCTATGGATTCGCTGAGCATCATATCTTTCTTTTATAGCTTTCGTGAAGAAATCGGACCAACGGATCGGTGGTCTTCCAGTTGAGCGCTTGATGTCCCGAGGAATCCAGTCGGTAACGGCTCTTGTCCATCGGTTGTGTGCATCACGTCTCCGGCCCACCTTATTTTCCATATCCTGGGGTGAAGAACGGCATCTCTGATCTGCGAGCGTTGACGTAGGTCGGAATTTCGGATCCTTTCTCTCATTTGCGAGATACAGGATACTCCTAGCATCAACCTTTCGACTACGCGTTCGATAACGCCAAATGATCTTTCATCCTGCTTACGTAGCGACGGTTTCTGCTGCATACGTCAGGACAATGATAATCGTCGAGTCGTTTGATGCTCTTGAACGTTCTCCAAGCCGCTCGTTTCCTCCTGCTCAACTCTGGAGCTAGGTCGTTCATCAAGTTGATTTCACGACCTAGACAAATATAACTGGAGCGTTCGGAGGTTATCGTTCCGTTGAGCGTGAATGAGGTATTCAAAACGCGTTCGTTCCTCATGAACATCGTTTTCGCTAGTTTTAGTTGAAAACCAATCTTTCCACAGGCGTTATCAAAATCGGTCAACATTCGTTCCGCTTGGCTGATGTTTGGGGTAATGAGGACGATATCATCAGCAAAGCGAAGATGGTTTAATTGTCAACCGTCAATTTCCTCTCCCATATCGTTCCATTCCAATGTTCGCATGACGTTTTGTAGGGTGGCAATAGTTTTGACGAAATTGTATCGCCTTGTCGAACCCCTCTTCTTACGTCAATGGTAATGGTAATATTGTTGTATATTGTTGTAGAATAATGATATTTTGATCGCGAAATCTTTACAAAGCCCACGAAGGATTATTATGTACCGAGTAGAACGCCCTGGCTATCAGAGCCTCTACAACCGCTTCTGTCTCCACTGAATCAAAGGCTTTCTTCAGATTGACGAAATTGAGACAGGGTGGTTGTTTGTGCTTTCGTAAAACTTCAATGAGTCTTGTAATCGTGTGCATGTGGTGCATGGTGCTAAATTCTTTTCGGAACCCTGCTTGTTCGCATGGCTGTCCTTCCTCCAGTGTTCTGTCAATCTTGTTTAGGGTGACTCGAGTTAAGAGTTTCCTGACAACAAACAGCAAACAGAGTGGGATATAATTGCCTATGTCGTGAAGGTAACTCCGTTTTTGAGCAACAATACAGTCTTGCTGGTTTTCCATTGAATGGGGACCTTGTCATCTTGGCCTTGTAAATGGGCGAAGCCTCGCTGGGCTTTGCGAATGCTTTTTCCAGCTTCTGCAGCTTGTACCATAATTACTGCTCGTCTCTCTTTGAGATTTTCTTTTGTCGCTTCTCTGTACCATAGTAAGTTCGGACGTTAGGTTTCGGTTGCCTGTAGCTCGTGCGATTCCACGCTGACGTTCCAGCTCGAGTGTTTGCGGAGACAAGCGTTCTTCGTGACCTTAGGACACTCGTCTCTTATAGCGCTAACGTGAAGATATTCAACAAGCTGATCGTATTCTTCGTCAGTGTTGTCGACAACGGTATCGTCCCAAGATCCGTTTAATGATTTGAATACACCCCAGTTTATGGTAGTCCTGGAACTTCGTTGTTTAAATTTAGTGGCCTTCTCTCCTTTCCGCGGAAATTGGAACGTTGCGCGAAGAAGGCGATGGTCTGATCCCGTGTAGAACTTAGCAACAACAGCGACATCGGTCACGCAAGACCTTCGATTTGCTGAGATGTGGTCTATTTCGTTATGGTACTCTCCATTGAGAGACTCCCACGTCCATCGCTGAGAGTGAGGCTTTTGAAATTTTGAGTTACCATGGATGGTTTGGGTCGTCATGATAAATCAGATACCCTCTCACCCTGTTCAATGCATTCTAGTCCGTCGGTCCTAATGTGACGTTCCTTAGACGTTCTTTAGGTCAATTTTTGCATCAAAATTTCTGACAATGACCTTGAAAAATGTAAGATCTTCTTTGAAGAATTTTACGAGGTGCACAAAAAAAGCTTCAACTTGTCTTCGTCATAACTTGATATTGGTGCGCAAGTCACGAAGATGCTCGAAGCCGGCATTGATCCACATCGTTTCAAACCGTAATCGTCCGATACGAATTTTTAGTTGTTCAAACGATACGACGTTCACGGATAAATTCGATTTGAATAGGACGCCATCGCCCGCCGACACCTCTGCTATCGCATGTTCCATTTACAGTTCTTCTCCGGTGTCATAAGCAGCGTGAAAATGATGGCGTCTTCTCGTCTCAGCCAGGCCGATAACGTCGTACCTTATCCTTCTTGCTTGATTCAGTAGATCTTCTACAGCGGATTAGTGAGTGAGGGTTCTTGCATTGTAGGAACAAATCGTCATTCTAGTCCGTTTCGATCTTGGCAGCCTAGTTTGGCTCTGAGATTTTAGCAGCCTCTCCGCACTCGCCCTATCTGGCGCTGCCGTAACAGGGACTCTTTCGGGGTCAGGGGAATGAGGCCCATATTTGTTACAGTTTTTGGCATTTTGATACCCAACGTACAGCATATCAGGCTCTAAACATGGGGTCTGAGTACTCACGAGTAGCTTGCCAGTCTCTCTCGGAGGAGCGGGAGGAGCTTATTTGCTGGAGGTGACTCTTAACCGCCTCCCATGAACTTCCCAGCCGGTTAACTGCAGGCTTATGGCCGACTTGACTAGTAGAAATAGAGTTTATCAAGTCGGCGCTGCAGAAGTAGGAGCTCATTCCTGAATCCACCTGCGTCTCTGGGAAGCACACGGTCGCTTTTGGCTCGCGTTTATTCTCCTCTCCACCACCTGGGGACTCGCCGCGTGTCCTCGCGACTAACCGGGCGGGATACCTCAAAGAGAGAGGTCCGTGGGTTAAAATCTTAGTTGAATAAAATTCAATAGTATTTTTGAATAAATTGAACAATCTCAAAACTTACTATTGTTCATGGAGAGGGTGAATCATATTCGGTTTTGGAAATAAAACATTATAGTTCTTTCAAAATTTGATCACCGCAGAAATTTATCTAAAAATGATGAAGGTGAAAACACCACATGTTATCAGCAAAGGATTTGGTGTTTCAGTTCTGGAACTGCTTCATCAACTACTCAAACAGAACTATCGCTGGTGAATATTGACGAGAAACTCGTTACTTCACTTTCGAAACTGAACGACGGACGACCAGTTAGTCCTGAGGTAAGTCAGCGGATGGTGAAAAAATAACATGGAACAGATAACGAATACGAATGAGCTGCTTTTGATTGGGATTCACAAATTATCTGGAAAGTCTTAGTGCTAATTAGTTGCTATAGGAAAATGCCAGTGATCTTTACATTGACTGATAGCTTAATTAAAGGCTTTAGCTATTTTTTGGACTCTTAAATATGAATGAAATGGAGTGATATGAATGTGTGTTGAGTCAAACTCTTCAAAAAATGTTCTCATATGGGTGTGTGATTTGTAAACGGCGTCTTTCATATTACGCTAAGCATTTCAGATACTCAAACATGTCGGAAAGGCGTTTTCGCTTGTTGTTGAGCTAACATGAGTTGAAAAATAATAAAAGGTATAAAATATAGAATAAGGCAGTGAATGACTAAAGGATATTCAGAAAACACTAAAAGAGACGGAGTTCAAATTGAAACGGATCACAAAGTCAGATTTTCGACAAAATTCCTTCCGTAGCTTGTTAAAATATATTAGAAAAGCTGGACAGTTCCACTAATATTAATGTCTGCAAGGATATCAAGCAGCTCCTCCATGGAGTCAAAATAAACTCAGTGGAAGTTGATGATGAAAGGATGATGAATAAGAAATGATTGAGTACAGTCGATGACAGAAATACGTGAAATCATTCAGCGATGGATTATGAATTCTATTTAATGAATTCAATTCAGAATTAATGAATTTGTTATTTGTTCAATTTATTGAATTACTGTTCACCTATTTTTATTAATTTATTAATGAATTTAATTCAAAATTTGAAAATTTTAATTTTATTCTCAATGAATTGTATTTAAGCGCTTAAAATGTAACATGCTTTCGTACTTTTCCGCTCTCAGTAGTCATTTTCAACAACATGTAGAGGACGCATTTTCTGCTGTTTTTTGGAATTTTAGTAGCCATGCGATAGCATCAATGTCGGCTATTCTATTGTTGCACTTCGCTACTGACATGGCCTTCCCGTTGCGCTGTAGCGGGAAAAATAAGATTGAGTTTCACACTCGGCAGTTTCAGGGCTTTTCTCGATGGACAGAGCTTTCCCTTAAACCTCTGATATTCCTTCAATAACTCGAATCTCAACAATTTCAGTGCTGCAGTTCTTTTCAAAAATTCTTCTTGGACACTGCAGCAGCGACATTACGATCGCTTTTCACATTTGGAGTCATCGCTTTTTGGGGCGGCTTGATCAATCACGCAGTGCAGTTCAAATGTGACACGTGTCTCTTGCTATTCAGTGAAAGTTTCTTCTACGCTTTCGAAGAAAAATTCTATATAAAACGTTTGACTTAGACACTCCAAGGTCTCCTTTACAAGTTCATTTGCTTTCCCTCCGCCCCATATGCATAGGCTGCTTCGGCTTAAGCTGCTTCAGCTTAGGGTTAACAACAGGCTTATTTGGTATTATAAAATGAAAGTAAAGATGGTATGCTCGCGCAACAAAAGAACAAGGTTTTTTCTACGATTTCAGTACAGAAAACCTCGTAATCTCTACGGGAATGAGGAAAATTTTTCAAATAAATTACAGAAATACACAAAAAACACGCCGAGTATGAAACATAATCTCAGTTGTAGCACTCAAAAATCCCTTCTACATATTAAGTAAATTCGCGAAATCATTATAACTAACTTCTAAATAATTACCGAAAGTCTAGTAGAAAATTTCTTTCTAGTAAAAAGGCCTCTACACAAAAGTAATTACATATAACGGAAAAATACCAATATATTTGATGCGAGCCTTATTTTAATTCTAATTTGTGTTTGAAAAATATTTATTTGCGACGATGAATATTGATAATACTACTTTCAAAGCATAAAGAGTGCTAATATCGACTATTGAGGTGAATTTTACGTAGTTGACTTTTCGCTAAGGAATGAAGCTTAGACGTTTACTTCCAAAAAAAAAAAACAAGCTTTGAAGGGAGGTCGTTTGTTCTCCTTAATTTCTTTCGAAAGCTGTAAAGAAATGCAATAGAAGAGAGATGAGATGACGATGATTGAGAACATTGACATTGCTATTTGACTTAGAAAAATCTTTTTTGTGTTTTCGAAATATATTATTAATTTATCACTTTTCAGTCACGGTCTTGAAGTATCAGACAAAGCTTGCTTAACAACAGAGTAAACCTCTTATTGTTGTTCACTGACAAATATTTTATGTTTGTCAAAAATTGAAGTAATGCATTCCGATCATTGAATGGGAAGTAGATTTCATTGGTTAATCGGCAGATTCTAAGTGGATTCATATTTTTTAAGAATTTTTTCTTGACTCCGCGTTGTTTTGCCTCAGTTTCAAACTCGGGATTAATTAAGTTTCCACGTATTCATAATTATGCTAATTCCTGTAAATTGAAAGATAGCACTAGATTTTGCAACTTGATCAAAAAAATTTCTTATTTTCTAGCTTATTGGCTTTCGTAACCAACAACAACAATTTTCTGTCTAACCCCTCATTAATCTGTAGCAGCACAATCGAGTGCCTTATTAATTTTGTGCTCTCTGCTGGAATATTCGATTGTGAGCCGTGGGTTTTCATTGATCTTATTCGTTGAAACTGCTCAGCTTTCCCGTTTTTGTTCTTCATAATATCAGTTCAAAAGCAGAAAAGTTAGGAAGTTTAACTACAGTCCGAAGAAGACCGTTATATCTGCCTAAAAAACTAGCCTTTGTTGAGATTAAGCCATTCAGGATGTATGCTTTATTTAGGTACTTGTTCTGCTTCTATCTCGATTTTTTAGATATTTCTTTTGTTCTTATTTCAATTTGTTTGAAATCCTTATTTGTTTTTCCTTAGTCATCAAAAATTCTTATCTATTTATTTTTACTTCTTAGAAGGATATCGTTAAGTTTTCTGATCTTCAGTGAACCCAAATCAAATCGCGGAAAAAATGTGAAAGTTGCAGCAAGACATCAAAGTCCTTAGAATTTTAGAATTACTTCAGACGACGTAATACTGAAAAGTGGGCTTGTTAGTGCGTTAAATAGGCTTGTTATCCTGAAAATTGCCGTTAAAGGGCAGGAATTTGCAGAAAGACGACAGATTCACATTCATCCCAGTCTTTATTCATTGTTTATCACGTGCAGGATAATTGTGAATACTTAAGTGGATAATATATCTGGGAGAAACGAAACTGAGCTCTTCGCTGAGTGATAGTCAAAAGAGACAAACGTGACAAACAGAATAAGTAACTCCCTTGAGACCCTTGGTTGCTTGAAAATTAAGACTCTGTAGAATAGCTACATTCTTTAAAATACGTTTTGATTCCGTTAAATGATTGCACTCTTTAGCGATGAATTACCGTGATCTTGCAAATACCATTGAATTACGCGAAAAGATTTGTATAGCTTGATTTTATGCGTTCAACCTGAACTAATGTCTGGAAAGTCACTGAATGATTGAAGAATTGCTTAAGCTGTTTGGTCACCTTATTATCTATCTAAGTGTTGATTGAGTTGTTTTTAGAAGTCATTTCCCTGATATTTAACAATAATGATACGGTCACAAGATTGTTTATTGTGGGTGTTATGTATCATTGTAGCAATTTGGTTTGCTCTAAGAAAAATATTTCTTTTCATCGGCTTTTCCCGCATTCAATGCTAGTGAAGTAGTTTCCGCTATCGTGAAACTGTGGCTTTCATTTCATGATCACTCTTAGACCAATGGTTCCAGAAATTTCCGCATGAAATCAGACATTCGATTTGCAGTATTTCACTTCGTGACTTAATGGGGCTTAATGTTTGTCACGAACTTTAATACTTACATGAAATGAAGACAATCTGGAGATTTGCGAAACTGATAGAGTTTTAGTGCTGATGAACTGCCAAAGTATTTTTGAATGCGCTATATGAGTTTGGAAATGACAAAGATTTGCAATTTTTTCTTTTCAACTTGAACCAAACACGAGGTTTCGTAACACAATTTATTCAAACTGCTAATATTTCAGCAGTTTCGCTTTCTTCAAAACTTGAAAAGATCAGGCTGTCCACAGCTCAGTCAACCAAACACCTCCAAAAACCTCGTGTTTGGTTCGAAAAGAAAATACGGAATCACTGAAGCATTCTGAGCTTGAAAGACAGTCGGTCTTCGGAATTATCACAAGGAGCACAAAACTTTTATTCTATCTAGTAGAATTTTGAAATCTATATAGTTTAGAGTTGTAGTGAAGAGTACTTTGAGAATGACTGGGAAGTTATGTCGATCCTCATTTACTTTTCTGACGGGATTAAGCGTTGATTACGTTCTGTTATTCAGTTTTGATTCACTTTCCACTCGTACTTCCGCTGTTGATGATTGACATTTTTAAGTTCATATGAGAATATTTGAACATGAACATTGAACCAATATTTGGTCTCTATAGAAACTATCCACATAAATCCCATATACTCACTCTGCACCTATTTTTTCATTTTCTTTTGCACGACCCGTCTTCACGTTTTACTGTACGGATCCCAGCACTTCTAGCACTCGATATGTTTCCTGTCATAAATTCTTCATAAAGGTCATTGAACATCTCGCATATTGTTTCAACTACAACTTGAGAATTTCGTCCTTCACACAAAAGAAGTAAAATGCTGGTGGAGCAAATATCCTTGCAACCTCAAAGAACACGAACCAAGTTGTTCCGTAAGGCAGTCGCTGATTGATTGCAAGAGAGTTTTGATCAAGACGGCGAACCAGCAGCTTGCTTCCTAATGGCTTGAGTCATTAACCACTGGGCTATAGCCCTCACCTCGAGTATTTACATAACACCTTATCACTTTATTTGATCCGCATCACTGTTTTCTTAGCTTTTTTTTGTTCGCCTCACTGAGGATTTGCTTTCCTTGTGAACATCGCAAAACAGTGGTTAAATACATCTCCTTCCAATCTCGGGGAAAGCCAAGCCAGGGCTTTAAGCGGGCCGTTCGTTATTGAATAAGGGGCGGGGTCAACCCCGCGCCAAACATTGCCCTATATACATATGAGTGACCTAAGATTGGAGAAACCCGTATTCCTGCAGCTATATGTGAGATTTGTATTTCAACATATACTTTAGTTGTTGAGGGAGAGATTTTTGCTCACTATTCAACATTATTGCCTCAATCAAAAAAATGAAGCCACTTTGCTCGCACGGTTTGTTTTCGCTGACACTGAGTTATGGTCTCGATTTATATTCTCACCTTATCCTTGACATTCTTAGCACTGTCTTGAAATTTTCACTAAAATTCGATAGTATTATCATTTGATATTACAGACGATAATGAAAAGAATGACAAATATACTAGAGCGGAAAAATGTAGATCACTCAATATTATCTGGTGAATTGAGCAGCTGATTCCGCTTATCATTAACAAAAAAACATGTATCGTATCATTCTGAAACCTAAGGCGAACTATCCCGTCGACTTGGAATTGTTTGACATCTACCCCTTCAACTCGAAATCCTATAGTGACGGAATTGACGCATTGCTGCTTTTTCTTTGAAATTTCGTTCATTTCCATCATAGCTCATCTCTCTTTCCACTCCAGAGCCTCGTCTGGCTCTCAATCACCATCGTTTCATCACCTTCTCACGGGAATTCAAGCAATGAACTTTTGAATAACATCGCTTAAGCCGAATCTCTGCGCTTTATATTCTCAGCTTTAGTTCAATCTCCGTCTTCAAATCCAATTTCTAGCGCCTAAGAAAAAGCATCTTGACGATTGCATTTATAGCAATCATTTGTCTAGTTGTTATCTTCAAGGAATTTTAAATAAAAATTCATTCAAACGATTTCCTATCAATATTAATCAAGCTAGATATGTCATGAAATGTTATTTAAAATTGGTTCAAGAAGATTTTTGTCTAAAGCCATTCTACTCTATGCCATTATTTTTTAGCAATACTGAAGAGCTTGTAGATAATCAGTAAATGAACGGATCAATGTCAGTTCAAGAAGATTGATGTCAATGAACTGCATACTTCCATCTTTATTTAGCTTGTATAATTTCAGCTTTCATTTATAAAAAGGCAAATCGTCGCTGCGTTGGGTGCTTGAATGTGACCATTTCGCCCATTGAATGATTTCACCCAACCCTAATGGAATGTTCCTCACCTACTTCTCTTTTTCTCACTCGTAGAACCAAAAAAAAATATTTCACTCTCAATTTTTCAATGATGTTATTGAAAAATTTACTGTCGTATAAGTACTTCTTTTGCTGTAGAACACCTATAATTTTATTCGCACATTTTTTCGACTAAGGAAAGCCTTACTTTTGTTTTCCTTCAATAAAAGTGGGACTCTACTAAAACAGAGAAAACAGGCTACAATTTATGAAACAGGAGAGACTTTAGTGTAACCAATAAAAAGAGCTTCAAAACCTCACGTATGTTTCAAAACGGGGAGCTCAATAATATTCATGAATAGATTTGAAAAAACCTTATGTTAGTCCTATGATGGAAAAATTTGATCTCTTGGATTGAATAAATTCCATATGCTCGTGAGTTTTCCAGTGGAAAAAAATTCAGTTCAATTGATCGTATAATTCCGAGACCTTCACAGTATACTTATTTGATTTACTCAGACGAAGTGTTGAGTAATTCGGGAGTGACTGAGGAGATATTTGATCTTTTCTCTTTCCTGACTCGACTAGGCGTTAATTACGCTCTGATATTCAATTTCAATCCACTTTCTACACTTGCCAATTCTCGCCGGCCGTTGACGACTCAGAGAGTACATTTGACATGTTCAAAATTCAAATATTCGGTCGCCACAAAATCTGTCTTTGTGGTCACTATGCACTTAATTATTCAAATATTCGAACACTGTCGTTTCGACTAATACCTATAATCAATTATACTCCTAATCATCAATGCAATTTTTGTGGTTCTGTCTGAACTTACGACTATTGAAGATAATGCACTAGAAATTCATTCGAATGTTTTTGTACCAACTTCTTGAATATTTGACTACTCAGTGATGTAAAAGCAAATATTTTACAGCGATTTTCAATCTCATTTAATTCAATCTATAAAATCTCCATTAATTGGAGAATTCAAAGTATGTAAGCAAATGCAGCCTTCGACGATTTTTTCATCGAATTTCCTTGTGTACTCAGATGTCAGGATTAGTCTTCTCGGCTTTTTAAAGGATTTTTCGCTCTCCCAGTCATTAGCCGTAAATATTTGTTGAAAGCGAATGAGAATGAATTTTGTTTGCAGATGGCTATTGGGGACTCATTAACATTTCTTTTGTCTTCAAAAATTTCATTTGATCTTTTTCTACGTAGCTAATTTGCGAGTGATCAATTCCATTTGCTAAATAACTAAAATTTGCTATGAAATGTTTAGAACAAAAAAATTTTCTTTGCCTTATGTGCCATATTTAGTAGCTTGTTATCGTCTATATTTGTCTAAAGACACATACTACTCAAAGATCTATGTATCTGAAAAATTCAGTGATGCTCAGTATCGACGCTATTTGTCGAGTAGAATTCCTCCAGTAAGATGGTACTTAGTTTTTCTTATAAAGATTTACAATTTCCGAATTATTCTCCTTGTTTTGCGATTTTCCTTAGTTTCTTGGTTGTCTGGTCTTCCGAAGGATTCTATTAGAAGTGTTGGTGGAATCTACGCTACAACAACTAGACGACTTCTGTAGTTGGTCATTAAAGCATTACTTATTGTGAGGGTCGTCGGCGATGCAGAAGAAATGTAGCTTTGTTCGCGCCCCTTTTAATTTCTCTTTCATCCCTTCTTCTGTTCAATTCGATTAAAAGTGTTGACGAGATCTACGCACAGGAAAGGCGAAACCGATCTCAATGGCTGATCATTAAGCGTTGGCCGTCGAAGTGGTCGGCCAGAGGGTGTGATTAGAGACGTCCGTCCATCCGTCCGGAAGGCCGTGTTTTCCGGCTCATTTTTCTCCCGACAGCGGCAACCTCATAGCACTTCTCATTCGAAACTCGCTTTCCGTCCCAACCATCCTCACTACTACTACTAGTAATTAATTGCACTCTCCGAGCTGACTTATTAGAAAGGTCTTGAAAACAACTGAAAAACTCAACTTTTCTCTATTCCACCCCATTGTTCAATCGTCTGCTCTTTTGCTAAACACAAAGAATTTTGCGCAGAGAATGAATAACAATGATTTACTGGTTCATTAGTGAAAACGTCGTTCAGCAACAACGGTTTTCATATCTCCTTTCAAGTGTAAGGATCACCAGAAATTTTTTATAAAATTTTCGGCACAGCATAGTTTTGTAGTAAAAGCTTTTCTCATCAGATTGGAGAACATTCAGCATTAATGATGTTTCGTCTTTAAATGTATTTTTATCAAGCTAGTGATATGGACACTATCCCAAATGTCATTCGTTTACATTCTTCTGCACTAACATTCATCTACATCTGGAATTAGAATGAGCGACGATATGATGAAACCGTTCTGGTGGAGAATGAAAAGACATCCACATGCCGTCACGAAACGTTCACCGCCACGAAGTCGTTCCAATGAAGATCATTGTACTACGATTGAAGTAAGCATAACTCAGAAATTTACTTAGTAATCTAACAGCCAGTGATTCGAAACTTAAAATGGTTTAAATCTTTAGTAGCAAATTATGAGCTTAGAAAAAAATGAACCTAAGTAAAGGTCAAAAGCTTTTAGCAATGAACAATAGTGTCAAATACTCTATGCATTCTTCCATTAAGCATCGTTAGACGTGATTGAATGCACATCCGGCCTTTAGAATAACTCGCGGTGGTCTACCAATTTGTCAGTCAGTGGTGCTTTCCTTGCACACAAATCTCGTACCAATTTGTCGACCCTAAAGTAATGGAAGGCGTGGTTAGCCTAGAGCGTAAGATTGAACGAACAACCACATGTTTGTGGCAGGCACCTTTAACCATTGTTTCTCATGCACCCTTAAGAAGATATATGGGGGGAAAAAATCACTTTGACGAAGCAAATTAGATCAGTGGAGCTGAAAGTGGTTGTACTGCTATCGGCAGCATTGCGCTCATTTAATTAGGTGGACTGGTGCCATTGGAGATTTTCGTTTGTCCCGTCTGTGATTTTATCGAAGACAGGCTAAAAAAGCTCAAAAGTAACCATTACTACTCATTTATTTTGAATTATTGAGAAGCAAAAGTCTTGAAGCCAGTGGAAATTGTGGTGAATAACTTTTCAGACCGATAGAATTTATAATTGCTCATTTACTGCTCGAAATATATTGAAAGTTTTTTCTACACTTCCGAGAATATGAAAAAAGAGGGAAATCATTGAAATTAGTAGCTGCTTTGTTTCTACTTATAT
Organism: Parelaphostrongylus tenuis; assembly: GCA_019055375.1. Taxonomy (NCBI): domain Eukaryota; kingdom Metazoa; phylum Nematoda; class Chromadorea; order Rhabditida; family Metastrongylidae; genus Parelaphostrongylus; species Parelaphostrongylus tenuis. The sequence continues at coordinate 48,382 of JAHQIW010006170.1, forward strand.
ACCTTTTCTATCATCTAATATGAATCCATTTTTCGATCTTAGGAAATAAGTTTGATTTAGATTAATAATAATTTCACCAAAAGTACTGGTAATATTGTGAATATGTGAGGATGAAAGAGGAACGATAGTGTGTTCAGTGTTCGATGGTTTGAATGTAGTAGCGTTCGTCCATGATGAAAATCATTTTCGTGTTTAGGGCATGAACTTCATCGCTAAGCACTTTTTTGAATATCAATCGTTCATCAACATGCCACATAAAGGCATACAGCTTCACAAGACGGTCAGCATATTTCAAGTATTTACGCTATTCATCTTTTACCGATTGCGTATCATTCTTACCTATTTTGTTAATTTTCGTCCCTTCAATGATTTATATACCCATTGTGTACTAAATAACGCCTTCAACTTTGCGTTTTATGCAAATATTATACGTTTCTGCATTCTGTTTACTAACAATTGATGTTTTGCAACTGCAAAAGGATTAGTTGTTTTCGCCTTGAATACGAATGCAAATCATTAGTATACGAATGCGAATCACTCATGCATCCAAGAGAATGATTGTCTTAAAAAATAAAAAGAATGATTGAACATTTAAAAGATGTATTGTTAATTTTTTTTTTGGAATAGTGAATTTACATCATTCTTCAGCCACCTTCTCAAGCCGGAACTGATCCATCTGTTGGCTGGGCTCCAAAGAACATGAATAAAGCTGGAAAGAACCAACCAGCTCCTGCTGCAAGAGCAAATCGAGTTCATCGGTGAATTACTAGTCAAATTTTTCCTCAAAAAATGGCTCTCTGGCTAGTTTTCTTTTTCTCTCAGTGCTGATAAAGTTTTCTAAAGCATGATTACTGAGTTTTTTGTCACGGTTGAAACACTTTTTCTCATTTTTATAGAAAGAAACATGGCTTTCAAGTAAGTTTTTTGTAGCGGTAAAAATTGATCTTTGATAAGAAAACTTTTTACTTCAAGTTCTATTTTGAAAGTGGAAGCTAAGTTTCTTATTTGACTTGATTTCCACATTCAAATCATTGTTGATTAGCTTCGTAGAAATTTCAAAACGTCATTATGAAAATTACTTGTATCGTAATACGAAACCATTATTAAAAATTGGATTGCAATTCAACTCAAATTAGATTGGGAGAGATATGAAGGTACTTCAGATTTGAATTGTGTTTAACATGTCTTCCCTTCTTTTTTCCTACAATTCTTATTTTAATGATTTGCTAGAAAATATTCCTGTTTAAGTGATCCACGTCCAAATGGCACTAAACACGGTTCGAGCGGCTAAGCATGAGCATCGAGAATGGGGAGATCGGCATGGAGGTAGATGAAGCCTCTAAAAGTTTCAATAACATCCTCAGAAAGTTTTTTTTGACATTTGAGGGCTCTTTCTATAAAAAGAAGGGATAACCTTATTTTGGTCTGAACTTTCATGGAATATTTTGGTTTGTGTGGATAGCTATTTTGGAGGCTTCATGTTTTTTTTTCATGAGAATTAAGTGCCGCAGGCGAAAGCGAAAATATCACTATGGTTTTGATTAGCGCCCTACTGTCCATTTTTCGTGCAAAATCAAATAAAAATGCGATGAAAACCTTTCTTTGTCGATTTTCTTGCAGGTCAAAATGATCTATATGCGGGAGTAAGAGAAAATTTGCCAAAACTGAAGCCACATAGACTGCAATAAGGACTTTTATAGAGTTACACTACAAAGTAGACCTCATATTGATGACAATACTGCAATTTTGTATAAAGTTTGAATGAATGCAATGGTTTTCAAAAAACATCTCATCAGTATTTTTTGGACAAAAGCTTACGTAAGGTTAAAAAAAAAACATATTTTGAAATATATTGTATTCATGATCGGCGTTTACGAGAATCATTCATTCATAAGACAAACTAGTTAATTCCTTTAAAGTAAAAATCCCGAGAATTTTTGCTTCTAGAACTTAAAGAAGAAAAAGTGGCGCCCCCATAAGGATGCTTGGACTAAGTTTTTGTCGAATGAGGATCCAGGTCAAAGGAGTGTATTCGATTGTGATCTTGAAGATAGAGTATTAGCGGTTTGTTTCCTTCCTTCTTGATCATTTTCTCATCGAAATCCTAAGAATCTAATATTTTTCAAGGATTGGTACTGGAGAATCCTAACCATAATTGCTCATGATTTGGAAAATAAATTTTCTGCTTCCTCATTTTATCTTGAGCAATATGAAACCACTACTTTGTCTATCTTACATTAAAGATTGTCAATCATCTTATGAAGTGATTTAGTTTAAGATCCCGCATTAACGCAAACATCCGGTTGCTTTCGAGGCTTAACTCATATCATAAAAACATTCTAATATGCCATATGTGATCTTGCAAAAACGCATTCATGTTTACAATCTTCTTCTTCAATTCAAATCTTTCATCTTAGCCCAAATTTTTTCATAAAACTCCTCTTTTGAATCGAGAAGGTGAAATAGCTGCATATGAGTTACCTCGAGTGGTCTTTGATGTATTGAAGCCATTTGTTATTCCACCACATCAACTCTACGCGTGTGGTTAGAATGCCTTCGAGGTTAACAAGATCTTTGTTTGAGTAAAATACAACTATATCCGGCCCTTTCACTCTTGAAAGACTAATAAGAAAACTGCGAATGCCGAAACCTTTTCAGCTTTTAGTTTTTTTCTCGCTGAACTGATAGAGATAAAAATATTTCCAAAAAATATTTCCAAATTGTAGACTGGAGAAGAAACGCTACCTGAACGAATATCCCGGATTAGTGCTGATGATTTGGAGTTCCATAGAGCATGCAACGCAAAGAAAGTAGGACTTTTCGTTCTTTTTTTCTTAGATTCAATGAACATTGCAAATAAGTGAGCATTTACGCTATACATCAAAAAATACAGATGAAATGGACTCGTTTTTGGGAAAATAGCAAATATTTGTTCTTAAGATATATCCCAGGTGATACGTAGTAACTTTCGAAATACGAGAAATTCCCAAAGCTTCAAACTGAAAGAGCTCAAATGTCTATTAGGAAAAGCGAGTAGGAGTGCCAGCATCGGAGTTTTCCATTAAGGATTTGGTAGTGCGAACTGATATGGTAAGCTATGATGTTAAGTTGACAAACCATTACTGAGGGAAAACTTTACAACCATTGTTTCTGTGGTCCGAAATTGCAGAAATCGTGCTGGAAGATCATTTGGCAGCTTTTGAAGATACCGCTTTCGACAAAATCAACAAAGAAAATTGTCAGTTGAAAGCCTTGCGAGCTGAAAACAGCAGGTGTTTGGAGAGTCTGCGAGTTGATGGTGTCACAAACCTCTTCAAACCACAAACGTTGTGAACATCACCGATAGGTCTTTGAATTAATTGATGAAATTTCTGATGAGTGAACAGGATAATCACTGCATTCAGAAAGGTACAGCGGATCATCTTACACGACTTCGATGTATACAAAAAGGTCACCTATCCGATTATCGAAATTTTTCAAAAGCGTAGTGATTTTCTTTCGAACATGTAGAATCACTTCCACTGAACGGACTCATACGTGCGCTAAGGACATTTGGCGAATAGCAGCAATGGGTCTTGTATGATTTGTTGAAAATTAAGATTATCTTGAGACGACTACTTTTCCGACATTTTGAAGGTTTTTACCTGCTGTCACCTGTCTTTCATAAATTAATATTTTGTTCATCTCGCAATGTATCTTGATGTACTATTTATAGTTGCAGTTCTGCAAAGTAGTCCATACTGAGAGCTTTTGATATTTCTAGACTGACAGGTTCTCTACTGAAAAGTTTAATTTCAGAGCTCCACGGATACGGACTGTGAGCTTTTGACTATTCTGACCTATGCGCCTTCGGTGCAATTCATTACAGCGACGGTAAAACGAGCAAAATCATTGCCTTACAATAATTGTAAGTTACCTTGAATACATCTGTTGACCATATGTAATTATTTATTTGGTAGATATATTTTCACAATGCCTTTGTACATTATTGAGGATTCAAAATATGAAAAGCTCTGCGTGGATCAATCTCTTACGGATGTCCCATCCATTCGACTTCATCGAGCAATGTAGAGGTGAATGAAAAGGCGTAATCTCGATGAGAATGAGGGATAAGTTTTGTATAGGGTGCGAGTATAAACAAATGATCAAGCGTATATAAGAACACACCACTAATAACTGCTGTAAAAGTTACATATTCCTTTTATTACGTATAATACTGCGCAAACACATTTTAATTATGCCTAAAAGTAGTAAAACAGTATCGGTTTGTCTATTTGATTGAACGACAGATGAAGTCTATTACATGAGAAGAATATCTTAGCTTAAGAGCGCATGTTACTCAGTAGTTAGAGGTGCTTTGCGTTGCACACAAAGTCGATGGTTTCACCTCGCGCTCACAGCTTTTCAAAGCCATCCATTCCTCGTGTATTGGTAGAATTGGTACCAGACTGGTCACAGACTTGTCTGCAAGACTAAGCAACACTGACTCGATACAGCGTTAGGCTACTGCGAGTCATTGTAAAGGCCAAATATGCCTCAATCGCCTCAAACGAATTCAAAGATTGAAGACGAATGTATGGCGCATCCCTCAGAGATTGATCAGTGCCAAAAGTTCTATTTATCTTAGTTTATTGGTGTCTTCAGCTCCATTCGCCCGCATTATGCTCTTTGATGGTCGTCGACTTCTGGAGCAGAAGCAAACCACCATCAATCCTTCAGTTGCTCACAAAATCTTCTGTCGAGTAGGTTTTCCTATATATAGTGTGAATCACAATCTTGAACCTTGGATTCCTAAAAGAGCTCAAAAAGGAACCATGAACAGATCTTCAATTTTGACTTAGAAAGAAGTCATTGGCATTTATTGAATAACTATAAGCCTGCTAGAAAATTTTCTTTACAACTGCACAAAAGTTTCTTAGTCTGGTAATGAAGGACTTGTAATTTGAATTCGTCTTCCTATGCAGTTATATCAACTTTTAACTGTTTGTTGATCATCAACAAGTGACCACTGTGCTTATATAATTTTAAAAAAGACCTTGTGTCATGTTGAGATCTCCAGCGATTGTCAAACAGTCTTTCAATGGAACCGGTCTCATAGCTGATCCCTTTATTCCAGCCAATTCACCAGTAGTATAATGACCTACTTTACAGCCATATGTTTTGTATTACTCTCTTCCCAAATTATTATCGAGTAAAACCGTTACTTTTCAGCACTTCCTCCAAAGTCTCTTCCTCATCGGTATCATCTTCACTTAGCTCATCGTCTGGTGATGCCTCGTTTTCCGAATCATTTCTTTTCCACATGTCGCCGTTGAAACTCGACCGTTGTCACATCGTTATTGAGGTATTTCTAATAATAGAAAAGACATTGCTATTTCTGAAGTTGAGAGTTGCAATTTACACCAAAGTTCTATGAAGGGCTAATAGCGAACTATAACTTTCTTGCTGGCTAGTACTTAGTTTGTTTCACATTAATTATCAGAAAACGCTTTATCCTTACTAAAACGGATGACAAGTGATAATCAACCAAAATCGGGAAGCTTTCTAGCCATCTCATTCATCTAATGCTTGAATTGTTAGGTATTTTGTGAAGTAAGATCTCAGGCTCTTTGATCAGTGAGTTGTTTGGTCGGCTTTCTTGGACATGGTGTACGAAAATGGAAGCTAAACTTGATCAACTTTTCCATTTTCTACAAAGCCTTATGCTGTGCCAATAAGTCATTCCTGAAGCTGTCGACTTTCAGATGTTTGACCATGACTCCACCGGGCAACCGTTGTCTGTTGGCCATTGTGTAATCGGTCGTATGGGCGACATTACGGGTTATGCACATTGGATTCAGATGATCAAGAAGCACGGCTTACCTGTCTGCATGTGGCATCGAATGGGCATCAACTAGACGCTAGTGCTGGTTATTTATCTTACGCTATCCAGTTCACTTGTTAACCGTTCAACTTCATTAGTTCGGTGTTGCAATTCCGTTGTGTCAAAGAAGTTCTCGTTCAATTCAATCTAATCACTTCATGTTTGGTACACTTATTGCTAATTATTTACTTATATGCTCGTGCAACTTCTACTATAATAACTCGGTGCTTAAAATGTGGTACATGTGCAAAGGCGGTTGTGCCTTGACA